>CAUYON010029887.1:0-16212 GCA_963573935.1 Arctocebus calabarensis
TCCACATAGGGTCAGAAGAGATCAAACTTTCACTCTTCGCAGATGATATGATTGTATATCTGGAAAACACCAGGGATTCTACCACAAAACTTTTAGAAGTGATCAAGGAATACAGCAATGTCTCAGGCTACAAAATCAACACCCATAAATCTGTAGCCTTTATATATACCAACAATAGCCAAGCTGAAAGAAACAGTCAAGGACTATTCCTTTCACAGTAGTACCAAAGAAGATGAAATATTTGGGAGTTTACCTAACAAAGGATGTGAAAGATCTTTATAAAGAGAACTATGAAACTTTCGGAAAAGAAATAGCTGAAAATGTTAACAAATGGAAAAACATACCATGCTCATGGCTGGGAAGAATCAATATTGTGAAAATGTCTATACTACCCAAAGCAATATATAATTTTAATGCAATTCCTATCAAAGCTCCATTGTCATATTTTAAAGATCTTGAAAAATAATACTTCAGTTTATATAATCAGAAAAAAACTCAAATAGCCAAGACATTACTCAGAAATAAAAACAAAGCAGGAGGAATCACGCTACCAGACCTGAGACTGTACTATAAATCGACAGTGATCAAAACAGCATGGTACTGGCACAAAAACAGAGAGGTTGATGTTTGGAACAGAATAGAGAACCAAGAGATGAATCCAGCTACTTACCGTTACTTGATCTTTGACAAGCCAGTTAAAAACATTCAGTGGGGAAAAGACTCTCTGTTTAACAAATGGTGCTGGGTGAACTGGCTAGCGACCTATAAAAGACTGAAACTAGACCCACACCTCTCACCATTAACTAAGATAGACTCTCAATAGATTAAAGACTTAAACTTAAGACATGGAACTATAAAAATTCTAGAAGAAAGTGCAGGGAAAACTCTTGAAGGAATTGGCTTGGGTGAATATTTTATGAGGAAGACTCCCCAGGCAATTGAAGCAGTATCAAAGATACACTACTGGGACCTGATCAAACTAAAAAGCTTCTGTACAGCCAAGAACATAGTAAGTTTAGCAAGTAGACAGCCCTCAGAATGGGTGAAAATATTTGCAGGTTATGCCTCCGACAAAGGTTTAATAACCAGAATCCACAGAGAACTGAAATGCATTAGCAACAAAAGAACAAGTGATCCCAACTCAGGATGGGCAAAAGACTTGAAGAGAGACTTCTCTAAAGAAGATGGGCGCACAGCCTAGAGACACATGAAAAAATGCTCACCATCCTTAATCATCAGAGAAATGAAAATCAAAACTACTTTGAGATATCACCTAACTCCAGTAAGATTATCCCACATAACAAAATCCCAAAACCAGAGATGTTGGCGTGGATATAGAGAAAAGGGAACACTTCTACACCGTTGGTGGGAATGCACACTAATATGTTCTTTTTGGAAGAATGTTTGAATAATACTTACAGTTCTAAAAATTGACCTGCCATTTGATCCTATAATTCCTTTACTAGATATATTCCCAGAAGACCAAAAATCACATTATAACAAAGACATGTGTACCAGAATGTTCATTGCAGCCCTATTCATAATTGCTAAGTCATGGAAGAAACCCAAGTGACCATCGATCCACGAATGGATTAATAAATTGTGGTACATGTATACCATGGAATATTATGCAGCCTTAAAGAAAGATGGAGACTTTACCCCTTTCATGTTTACATGGATGGAGCTGGAACATATTCTTCTTAGCAAAGTATGGAAGAAAAGTATGCAATGTACTCAGCCTTACTATGAAGCTAATTTACAGCTTTCGTATGAAGGGTATAACCCAAATATAGCACTCTTGAATATGGGGAAAGGTGCAAGGGAAGGGGGAGGAGGGATAATGGGTGGAGGGAGGGTAATTGGTGGGGCCACACCTACAGTTTATCTTAGAAGGGTATAGGTGAACCTTACTAAATGCAGAATACAAATGTCTTCATATAATAACTGAGAAAATGCCAGGAAGGCTATGTCAATCAGTTTGATGAAAATAGTTAAGATTGTATATGAAACCAGGACATTGTACTCCTTGATTGCACTATTGTACATAGCTATGATTTTTAATAAAGACAATTTAAAAAATTAAAAAATTAAATAAAATTCTAACTGTGGAAAATATTATTATTACATTCATTTGGGTGCCTCACAGGAGGGCCACCTTAAACAGCAAAATTCAAGGGAAAAAAATAGTTGCAAAATTAATTTTCCTCTCTGACCATTCACTGTCTAACAATGAGTATATTCTAGGACATTCTCCCTCACCTAAAAAAAAAATGTTCATTCTCTCTCTCTCTCTCTCTGTCTCTACATACACACACACACACACACATACATCCTGAACTATTCTGCTGGCCATACTGCTATTGTGATATGGTAACAAAATATCCTTGAGAACACAAAGAAACTGGGGATATCAAAATGTAAGAGAACAAGATAGTATTTGCCTTTTCCTTCCCAGTTCTTTGCATATATGCATACTTTCTATTATTCCATTCCTCTTTGAAAGAGCAACTCCAGGCAGAGAATTTCAAATAGTAGAAGAAATATGAAAATATTCATGTTAAGTAAAAGACAAATGATTTTGGTCCTTTCTCAGAAAAACCTTCTTCCTTTCCTTCAAATTCTTTCTCTAGCAAGGGCAAATTTTAGACCCAGCTCTGTTTTTTCATTAATGTAGGGTTCCATGAAAAAACTTTCATGCATTCTGGGGATCATAAACACAGCGGCTGGGCAATCTATTTTCCTTTTTGTAGAAAACCAGATGAAGTAGTTTTAGAAGTTATACTTATCTGATTGTAGAAAATATAATGCTTGGTGAATGAAGTAATTTCTTAAAGTATGCCTTCTAAAAGAGAACTTTATTTTAGACAACACAGAAACAAAGTGTTTATGGAAGCAATATTGAAGATGACTGTCAGGTACCTCATTGATTTTGAGTGGTACATGGTAAAGTGGTTCTATAGTTGAATGATAGGATCAACTCATCCATACTGAGAGGAGTACAAAGTATGGAGTTGTGTTGATATATGAAGCTATTGCATAAATGAAAGCCACTGCATCATAGAGCATATATAAAGAGTAACAATTATTAAGGTCTCTTTTTGGTTTTTAGGCACAGAGAAACAAAACAATAAGGAAGATAAAATAGGGAATACCCATCCAGGACAGCTCTGTCTTCCAACTATTGCAAGTTTTTCTTATGATACTATAAGATCTTATTCATTTAAATAACTATACAATGCTAGGGGAGATGTTATGTCCAAAATAATACTGACCACTTTCCCTCCAAAATCTGAAACCTATTTTAAAAATCTTTCTTTAATAAGAGTCCTTAGAAAAATATGAAATTACTTATCAAAGACATAATAATTGACATGGAAAATAATGAGTGTAAAGACCACCTCATCCTTCCCCCAGGATTATAAAACACCAAATGTTTCCAGACAGAAAAAAATTTTTAAAGTACAGATAAACAGAAAAGAAAAACTAAAAGCTACATAGAGATACACATAGTTAAGCCAGGGAGTACATAATTGTAGACTTTTATAATACATAATATAGATGACTAATGGGTGTATGTACTGGTAAGAAGCATCTTCACCCAACTCCTGATGTTCCTGTAAATGCTTTTAGTGTTCCACTAATTAAATCTATAGAGGCTGCTGAATTTCAAAAGATATCCCTGATGTTACTGAAATATTATACTATTTATAATAAGTTTTGTTTTTAATCAAGAAGGCAGGCAGCATGTTATAAAATGCCTTTCTATCATAGAATACATTAAAACTTTTTAACCTAGTTATGTTATAAATTACGCTAACAGATTTTTAAAACTGTCAAATCATCTTTGCATTTCTGAAATAAATCCTACATTCTAGGATAAAATTACTCTCTTAAAACCCTTAGACTTTATATCTTAATATTTTGTTTATTTTTTTTATCCATAATTGTGAGATTAATTTTGGGGGTGCTAGTTTTGGAAGACTTTGGTATCAAGATAAAGGTAGACGAAACGACATCATTTTCTAGAGGTCCTATTAAGAACAACAAAGAGGGTGGTAAAAAATGATGTAGAAAAAAACATGTAGATACACACACACAAAGTTCATGTGCAATTTAAAATAGTTTAACAGTAAATTGCACACGAACTTTATAGACACCGTGTGTGTGTGTTTGTGTGTGTGTATGTGTGTGTGTGTGTAAATACCAGACGGCTGTGAAGCAATGAGGACTAAAAGTAATAAAAGTAATAGGACAGAACCTTTAAAAAGTGAGCTGAGACTCTACAGCTGTCGTCCCTGGGGTCATCTGCCAAAACTAGGCATGCACAACAGATTTTGGCAGATAATAACTACCAGTGGTAAAAAATTTTTAAAAACCATGAAATTGCTACTGTTTCCAAAGGGATAGAGTTCCGCAATCAGAGATTTGAGGACGGCATTTTCCCGCAACATATTTTCTAAATTCTAAAGCTACACAGATGAGGAAAATTTCACTTTGAAAAACAAAAGTGAAATTTCCAACAATTTCCAGTGTTTCAGAGAAAAAGACTCACTAATAGAAAGATACACAAAATTGGTAGGAGCTGTCTTACTCTTTGGGTTGATATAACAAAATACCATAGATTTGGTGGCTTATAAATAACAGAATGTTTTTCAGAGCTTCGGAAGATAGGAATTCCGAGATCAAGGTGGCAACAGATTCAGCATCTGGTGAGAACCTCTTTCCTGGCTCATAAAAGGAGTCTTCTCATTGCATCCTTGTATGGTAAAAAGAACAGGGCAGCTCTCTAAAGCCTCTTTTATAGTGACAGTAATCTTTTTGTGAGGGCTCCACACAGTCTATCACCTCCCAAGGTCTTACCTCCTAATGTCATCACATTGTTTGTTAGGTCCAAAATATGAATTTGGAGGGATACACAAACATTCAGATCATGGGAGGAACTGAAAGCTCTTGATGGAGCAGTGAATTGACAGTGATAATCACCAATAACTTTTATTACTATTGGTAATTGCTGATCTGAGTACTGCCAAGACTCTTTCTTAAGACATTTGCCAAATTCTACAACTAAAGAAGGTAGGAAGCTGAAGAGATAAGGGTTCTCTGAAAAGGAGAAATCTCTATAGTCCTCTTTCGTGCTGAGAAGATAATGACATGCTAGGCTCTTACTAAAAGTTTTTCAGAACCTTAACCTAGTAATAGGAGCAAACCAGTAGATTACTATAACTATAACCCAATCATAACCCAAATGAGTTCATGATTGAATTTAGTGATCAACTTCAAACCACAATCACTGTCCATTCTGCCTACTTAGTAAAGAATAAACCTTTTTTGGTGGAAAAGAATCTGAATAAAATAAAATAAAGCTACTGACATGTAGGTAAAAGATATGTAAGAATTAGTGTAGAATGACTTTAAATGATTATGACTAATATATGCAAGAAAATAGGGAAAAGATAGACAAATTAAATAAAAAGTTCCATCACAAAATTCAGTTTATATAAAAAAAATTAAAGGATATTCTAGAACTAAAAGATATATAACTGAAACTCTAACTTGTAAATTTCTTTTTTTTATTTCTATGAAGGTCTTGCATATCTTCGTGCTAATTACTTGACAATAACAGAAATATAAGTAAATATTATACTAGAGACCATTTTTAGAATAAATAAAATGCAAAAGTCAATTAAGGGCGGCACCTGTGGCTCAGTGACTAGGGCGTCAGTCCAAAATACTGAGGGTGGTGGGTTCAAACCACCCTGGCCAAACTGCAACCAAAAAAAAAAAAAAAAAGTCAATTAAAGGGCAGCGCCTGTGGTTCAAAGGAGTAGGGCGCAGGCCCCATATGCCGGAGGTGGTGGGTTCAAATGTAGCCCCGGACAAAAACTGCAAAAAAAAAAAAAGTCAATTAAAAATGGTGAAAGAGTCCTCTTAATGTCATTACAGCTTAATAAATATAGCATGAGTTTGGGTATACTGGAAATCTTCCTGGCTAGTTATAAGAGAAACATTTTACACCAGACTATGATTTTAAAGAAACTTCTTTCTATATGAAGGGCAAAGTAAGAGCAGCTGTCACTTACAGGAAGGTGTGTGAAGACAGCAAAGGTGCTACGCAGAAAGGCAATGAGGTCCACTAGGTAATCACTAGCTTTGTTTCCCAAATCTCCTGTCATCCAGTCATAGTCTGCCAGCTGTAGAAACTGGTCAATCTTCTGGTTTAAGTTGGTATAAATCTCTTCTTCAGCTGCATGTCTAGCATCCTGTGAAATAAAATAAAATAAGAAAAATCGTTCATATGCCCTGTATTAATAGGGCAGAAATTTATATGAGCTTGGAACTATTCCATACTTACAGTCATTAAGCAACATAATTGGGAATACGAAGTTATATCTCCCTTAACTTTTCTTTTTTTCCAAACCATTCTACAAACTCTTCTATATTTTTGTCTACAAGAAATACTGTTACTTTCCTTCACTAAATAAGGAAACTGCTTTCACTGCCCTCAACTCTGTATCTTTCTTTACTTTCTTATCTCTGTTCAAAATTAACTTGCTCTCAGAAGTCTAATTACTTTCATCTCACTGGAATATTAAGCAGCTTCCTTCCTATAATGCCAACCTCTACATATCCTCTAGTTCCTTCACAATGCTTATATGTATCCTAAAATATAGATTGGTACACTAGGAAGTTTCCTAAAATGAGTTTTAAGCTAACAATAATCCTAAATGACACATACACACACACACACACACACACACACAAAGAAAGCAAAAAGAAAGCATTCCTAGATTATGTAAGTTTGAGGTAGCCCGTATAAAAGATTAATGATGTACACTAGCATACTAAAAAAAGGCGCTAAGAGGCAGAGTGGGATTAATGTTCTTACAGAAATGTACAAATGAGTACACATTACACCAAAGCAGTCATTATCTCAATACTAAAAATCCATCAATCTGGACTGGTTCAGGGTAAACCCATGGACTATTTGCTATCACATCCGGTATTCATTTTCAGTTGGATTTAATTTAATCTCTAATTAACATTTTCTACTTAAACTCTCCATGGCCCTCCATGGCTTTCATAAAATGCTTTTCTCCTGCTTTTCCTTTCATTTCTTTGGCTGTAAATATCACTTTGCTTGAGTGATAACTTCCATTGTTTCTGCTTTCAATACAGATCTACTCCAAACCCATTCTAATTCAAGAACCATATATACAACTGCTCCATAGGTACCCTGAACCCATACAAAGTTTTAAATAAGTAGGTCCAGTTATAGACTCATCATATTCTCCACTCTTTACCTATTCAGTTCAGATCAAGGCAGAGATCTAAGGAACATACTGGATCCCAGTCTTTCCCTAATAATCATAAAGTAAGTACAGTAAATTCTAACTCCAAAATTACTCTCTAATTTGTCCCATCCTTCATATTTTAGCTTTTGTAATGACTATGTGATTTTGTAATATATTAACATATTATAATATAGTTAGTGACTATGTTTACTTATGTAATTAATGCCATTTAAAATTTTTAGTTGAAAAAAATTGTATATTTATTATGTACAATGTGATGTTTTGAAATATGCACATGTTTTATACTAACTAAATTGATATAATTAACATATGAATGATATCACATACTTCATTTTTCAAGGTGGATATACTTAAAAATCTACTCTCATCATGATTTTTAGGAAGGGAAGGAAATCAGTGCCAAGAATTATTTTTTTTAATATCAAGGTCCAGGCAAGGCTCGAACTTGCTGCCCCCACTTGCCACCTCTGGTTTGCAGGGCCAGCACTCTAACTACTGAGCTATGGGACGCAGCTCCAAGTATTATTTTTAACTATAGATACTGTGTTGCACAATAGATCTATTGAATTTATTCCTGCTATCTAAATGAAATTTTCTATCCTTTCACCAAAAACTACCCAATGCCCTCCCTCCCTTAGCCCTAGTAACCAATATTCTACTCTGTTTCTGAATACAACACTTTTAGATTCCACATATAAATGAGGTCATACATATTTACCTTTCCATGCCTGCCTTATTTCACTGAATATAATATAACTAAGATTTATCCATGTTGAAACAAATGACAAGATTTCCTTCATTTTTAAGTCTATAGTATTCCGCCGTTCATACTTATCTCATTTTCTTTATGCCTTCACCTTTTGATGGACACTTACATTGATCCAATATCTTGGCTATTGTGAATAACGCTACAATGAACATAAGAGTGCAGATATCTCTTTGACATTCTGATTCCATTTCCCCTAGATATATATTTAGTGGTGGGATTGCTGAGTTACAAGGTAGTTCTATTTTTATGTTTCGAAGAACTTCCATACAGTTTCCTATAATAGCAAAACTAATTGACTTTCCCACCAATAGTACAACAGGTCCTGTTTCTCCACATCCTCTCCAACAATTCTTATTTTTGTCTTCTGATAATACCATGCTGATATGTGTTAGATGATATCTCACTATGGTTTTAGTTTGCATTTTTCTGATAATGAGTGATGTTAAGCATTTCTACAAAATCTTTATAGAGTCCTTGCCCCAAGCAAATGCTAATACACAGGGTTCACACCACTGACCCCCAGTTACACCACTGCTTCAAGGGAAGGAAGCCAGTGCCAAGCAAGCACCCTCTCTACCCACGGGAAGTTTCCCCTGCAGCTGCCAACAAGAATAGGCACAGACACTGGAGGAACATGGCACATACTCACACCCCTCTGCTGACTTCCCTTTCTCCATTAATGCATGTACTGTTCTGCACAACATGGGTTCTGCCATGAACTTTCTTGCCTAAATAAGTTAAGTAGATGCTGTGTTATACTGGGTTAAGGAGTTGCTAACCTGGATTGTTTACTGCAGGGCTTCTGAGGGCCTATACTATGCTAGGATGCCTTGTACTTTTCCTGCATGACACTTATTTCAATGCAATTAAATATTCATTTCTGTAATTGTTTGGATAACATCTGTCTCCCCACTATACTGTAAGATCCATATGGAAGGGTCTGTGTCTTATCTCTACTTGTAGTGAGGGTCTATTCAAAAAAATGGAAAGAATTTGCTATCAGGAAATTGGTTAAATGGCTACTAGAGAACTGAAACAAACTAAAGGATGACATTCAGGTTTAACAGGGAAAATACCTGCAGGAAATAGCCACCACCTCAAGGACTGGGGACAATTGCAAAAGACTAAGCTGTAAGAACCCACAAGGTTGATGGAGGGACCCCAAGGAACTGCAATCCAGATCCCTCAGAAGAGGTCACCGCCAGACTGGGCTGGCTCCTTGGCAGCTGAGAAAAGGGACCCTTCAGAGCGGGCACCCAGAACTTGAGGAAGGAGCAGAGCCCAGTAGAGCCTCTGACAGAAGCAATGAAGCTGATTCTACAGTGTGGAAAAGACCTAGCTACTGCAAGTGCAATGCCATGGCTGAGACAACACAGGCATGGACAACAAGGAAAACATAAAGGGGTATCCTCCATTTGCCTTCCAAACCCTCAATGGGAAGCCCACTGGCAAAACAGAAATTCAGAGCTTTCCAGTCCCAGCATTGCAAAGCAGAGAGCAGGGGCTGAGAATCGGTAACTTCTAACAGCCCAGTCCACCCCATTGTTGCTCAGCACCACACATATTCTTTCACAGATATTAAAACTTCTATACAATAGTGATAAAAAAGGGGGGGGAGAATATGCACAGAGTCCAGCCATCAACATTGGAAGAATTTATCATAAAGACACCATCAGGAGACATGAGGTGGGGGAAAATGGCAGATTAGAAGCAGCCCACAAAAATGCAGCTCTGAAGCAAAGAAGAGTAAATAGGAAGCAGATACCTAACTATGGACAGTTGTTCTCAGAAGAAACATTGTGAAACCATAGAAAAATAGTGCGAGACTCTCAGTATGGATTTAAAAAGGTGACGGAGATACATTTGATAATATCAAAGCATGCACGGGGCAGATCAGCGAGATAGAGCACTGGGGTACCATGTTCATCCAGCAGGTGGTGTTACTAAGTTGAGACAGCTCTCTCCATCTTCACAAATCAGGCACCTCCCTGGATTCTGTGCAAAGTCACTGCACCAGACTACAGGTGTGGTGGGGATCAGGCAGTAGCTAATGAACTCTCAGTGCATGGGGGCATGGCAACACAGTACTCAGCTTTGTGGCTGCACCCTTCATATTGCCCCCCGCCATGATAGGGAGGGAATAGAATGATGAGACATTCCTTTAAGCTACACCTGGTGGCTGGAAGCCAACTGCCCCTCCCCAACAGCAAAATGGGATCTAGCACTTTAGCTCCAACCTGAGAGGCTTTGGGTGATTGCTTCAGAAGGTCCAAAGAGTCCAGTAAGAACTCTATGATCCCTAACTGCCAAAACCAACCTTTTCCCACTTGATTTGGCATCTAGTCCCAAGCCTATGAAATAGACTGGCACCTGCTTGGCCCTGACTCTGCCCAAGCGCCTGCTGCCTACTCAGTCCTGACCCCATTGTCCAGGTTGTATCAGCCCCATTACCACCACAGGTCTGCTCCTAGCTCTGAGGCCCTGCTCACAGGCCCTTCTTCTGGCTCCTACTCACTCTTAGCACTGAGGCTCACAAACCAGAGCCCAAGGCTCTTCCTCCATGACTTGAGGGCTTCCACCAAACTCTGGACATCTCCAGGGGACTCCAAAATTCCTCTACTTCTGGAACCCAAAACCACAGAGCAGATCCTCCACTCCAAAGTCCAGAGACCCACCCCCACCCCAGGCTTCAGCCACCAAACACTTACAGCCCAGAACTCATGACCACTGCCTGAATAGCCTCTCTTAGCCACAACTGTCACATCTGTGTAGAGACCCTGGATATCCCCACAACATCAGCCTCAGTGAAGAGAGTCTTGCTCAGCTCCTAACTTGAACACCCTACGATTACCTGATGAATAGCCCAACACCCAGCACAAACAGGATTCAGCAAAGGCTCAAATAGAGGCAATCACAGGTGAACAGATCTTATCAAAACAGCTGCATTACAGACTTCTAGTGCACACACCCCTTGCTGTGATAAAACTTCCATAGAAGGAGGAAAAAATACCATGTAAGACCCACCCCTTCTTCTAATTAAGCAGGAGAGTTCCAGCAAAGAACAGGTGCCCTATAAACCTATTAGCCCTGAAATAAGAAAACAGGCTTCAGATGAAAAGAAACCAGCAAAAAAAAAAAACTCTAGAAACATGAAAAATCAAAACAGATTGACACCTCTAAGGAATCATATTGGAGCCATAGTGGTGAACCCAAACTATAAGGAAATTGTCAAAATGACAGAAATGGAATTCAGAGTCTTGCTGGCAAATAAAACAGATGAAATTGAAGAAAAAGTCAAAAACCAACAAAGGAAACAAAAATATTTCAGGAACTTAATGAAAAAGACACTAAAGAGCTAGGGAACATAAGGTAGGAAATAATAGAACAAAAAGAAATAAGTCATTTATGTAACTTCAGAACATAGCAGAAAACATCAGTAATAGACTAAACCAAGAAGAAGAAAGAGTCTCAGAACATAAAGACAAGACTTTCAAGTTAAGCCAATCATACAAAGAGACAGAGAAGAGAACAGAAAAGGTGAAAAATTTCTACAAGAGATATGGGACTAGGTGAAGTAGACTAACATATGAATTATAAGCATCCCTGAGAGAGAAGAAAACAAAGCTAAATGCATGGACTCTATTCTAGGGAATAATTGAGCAAAACTTCTCCAGTGTCACCAGAGATATAAAATGCAAATACAAGATAGTCATCAAATTGCAGGAAGATTCCTATCAAATACTTTATCTCCAAAACACATAGAGATGAACCTGCCAAAGTCATAATGAAGGAGAAAATTCTATAAGCAACTAAATGTAAGCAACAACTGAACTACAAAGGAATTAATGAACTTATTCAGGAACAACTGAACTAATGAGTTCATTAAACTAACCGCAGATTTATCAGTGAAAACTGTATAAGCCAGAGAGGAGTAAGTCTTCCTCTTCAATATTGTAAAACTAAGTTTCACAATTGATGGAGAAATTCTTTTCCAGATAAGCAAACACTGAGGGAATTTGTCATAACAATACTTGCACTGAAGGAAATATTCACAACTACATTATACATGAATCACCATGGTAGATACCCACCAGTATAAAACCATGGAAAAAAGCTAAAGCTCACAACATGTATAAAACAATAGAACAAGGTGTGAGACAAAGCAATAAGGTACTACATTTAATGCTACTACGTGGTACATGATGAAAACAACAGCATCCCACATATAAAGGTTATCTCTTAACGTTAATGGTTTGAGTGCACCGCTCAAAAAACATAGGATAGATGAAAAAATATGGCCCACTTTCTCTTGCATCTAGGAAATATAGCTACACCACAAGGGCACACACAGGCCCAATATGTATAGAAAACAATATTCCAAACAAATGGAAACCAAAAGAGAGAATGTGTAGCCATTAGCATATCAGAGAAAACATACTCTAAATCAACAATAGTAAAGAAAGACAAAGATGGTCATGATATAATGGTAAAGGGAGCATTTCAATAAGAAGACACAGCAATCCCAAATATGCAGCTAACACAGGAGTGCAAAGAGAAAATAGTAGCATCATAATTTCTAGGGGCTTCAACACCCCAATAACAAAACTGAACAGATCATCCACACAGAAAATAACTAAGAAAACAATAGACTTAAATGGGACTCTAAAACAAATGGGTCTGCCAGACATTTACAGAACATTTTACCCCCAAATTTCTGAATAGAAATTCTTCTCATTCTCCAAATTCATTAAATCTTTACACTATAAACACGCCTAGACAAATTGAAAAAACTAAAAATCATACCACATATCTTCTCAGTCCACAGTGGAATAAAACTAGTAACCAAATCCAAGAGAAATACTCGGTTCTACACAAAGTAATAGAAATTAAACAAACTATTGTTGAAACATTATTACAACAATAATGAAATTAAGATGGGAATCAAAAGATTCCTCAAACTGAATGACAAAGGAGACACAAGCTATCAAAATCTATAAGATTCAGCAAAAGGAGTCCGAAGGGGAAAATTTAGATCCTTAAATGCCTACATCAAAAGGAAAGAACACAAATTAACAATCTAATGAAACATCTCAAGCAACTAGAAAAGGACGGGCAAACTAAGTCCAAAGCTAGCAGGTGAAAAGAAATAACTAAGATCAGATCAAAACTAAACAAAATCAAAAACAACAAATTAATATAGAAGATCAATTAATCAAAAAGTTGATTCTTGAAAAAAAAACAAAACTGACAGATCTTTTGCTAGATTCACCAGGAATAGAAGAGAAAAGACCCAAAAAATCTCGAACAGAAATGAAAAAGGAGATATTGCAGAAATACAAAACATCATCTGTGAACACTTTATAAAAATCTCTATACATATAAACTTTCAATAGATAGAGAAAATGGAAAATTGCTGGCAATACACAACCTCCCAAGACTCAACCAAGAAGAAAAAGGATTCCTGAATAGACCAATAATGAGCAACAATATTGAAGCAGTAATGAAGTATTTTTCAACAAAAAGGCCCCAGATGAGATGGATTCACAGATGAATATATCAAACCTGCAAAGAACTGTTATCCATATGCAGAAATATGGAGAGTGGAATACTCCACAACTCGTCCCATGAAGCTAGCATCACCTTGATACCAAAGCCAGAAAAGGACACAATAACAACAAAGAAAGAAAAATTAGAGACCATTATCCCTTATGAATATAGATGCAAAAATCCTAAAATAAAATTATAGCAAACTGAATCCTAAAATAAAATTATAGCAAACCAAATCCAACAGCATATCAAAAAATAATCCATCACAAAATAAGTGCACTTTATCCCAGAGATGCAAGAATGGTTCAACATATGAAAACCTATAAATGTAATTCTCCACATACACAGAAGCAAAAACAAAGACCAGAAGATCATCCCAAAAGAAAATTCAGCATCCTTTGATGATAAAACCTCAACAAACTAGGCACAGAAGGAACATATCTCTAGTTTATAAAAGCCATGTGAGACAAACCCACACCCAATATCATGCTGAATAGGAAAAGCTGAAAGCATTCGCACTGAGAACAAGAATGCCCACTGTTACCATTTCTATTCAAAATAGTGCTGAGAGTTCCAGCCAAAGCATTGAGGCAAGAAAAAAAAAATTATTGGTAGCTACATTGGGAACGACAAAGTTAAACTATCACTTTTTACTGACAGTATGATCTTATATCTAGAAAACCCCAAAGACTTGATCAAGAAAATACTAAAATTAATAAATAAATTCAGCACAGTCTCAGGTTACAAAATCAATCAGTAGCATTACAATATACCACGTAACAGTCAAGCCGTGAGTTAAATCAAAGATTCGATATCATTCATAATTACTATGAAGAAAATAAAATACCTGTGAGTATACTTAACCAAAGAAGTGAAAGATCTCTACAAAGAAAACTACAAAACCCTGAAGAAAGAATTTGCAGATGACACAAACAAATGGAAAAATATATCGTGCTCCTGGGAGGTTGAGGTAGAAAGATGAATTGAGCTCATAAATCGAGACCAGCCTGAGCATGAGTGAGACCCCATCTCTACTTAAAATGAAAAACTGAGGCAAGGGAATCACTTGAGCCCAAGAGTTTGAGGTTGCTGTGAGCTATAAGGCCAAGCACTCTACCAAGGGTGAAAAAGTGAGACTCTGTCTCAAAAAGAGCAAACAAAACAAACAAACAAAAAAAACCTTATCGTGCTCATGAATTGGTAGAATCAACATTGTTGAAATGTCCATATTACCCAAAATGATCTACAGAGTTAATGTAATCGCTATCAAAATACCAACATTACCTTTCATAAACTTCTGTTTGTTTGTTTACTGCTTATTTATTTCTTTTTTAACTTAATTTTTTAAAATCATAACTGTATACATTTATGGGGTATAATGTGATGATTTAATATACAATGTGGAATGCATCAATCAAGCTGATTAACGTAACCATTACCTCAGTACTTATTTTTTGTGGTAAGACATTTATAATATACTCTTAGTTGTTTTGAAATGTACCCCTGCTTTGTGTACATTAGATAAGATCGCACCAAATACCCTCCCTCCACTCACCCTCCTCCCCTCCCCATACCTCTTTTCTCCTCCTTTTTTCTAGACTACACTTATGTTTTATCATTCATAGAATGTTTAAATGATTAAATATTGGTTTCATCATACTATTGAATACACTGGACACTTTTTTCTCCATTCTTGAGATACTCTACTAATAAGAATATGTTCTAGCTCCATCCAAATAAACATAAAAACATGTAAAGTCTCTCCATCTTTTTATATGGCTGCATAATATTCCATGGTATACATCTATCACAATTTGTTAACCACTCAGGGTAAAATAATTCTACATTTTGTGTGGAATCAGAAATGAGCCTGAATAGCCAAAGTAATCTTAAGCCAAAAGAAAAAAATCTAGAGGCATCACATTAGCAGACTTCAAACTATATTATAAGGCTATCGTAACCAAAATAACATATTATTAGCACAAAAAGAGACACAGACCAATGGAAAAAATCAGATAATTCAGATATAAAACCATCCACCTATAGCCAACTGATCCTTAACAAAGCAGACAACTATACACACAGGTGTAAAAAACGCCCTATTCAATAAATGGTGCTGGGAAAAGTGGATAGCCCCATACAGAAGAATGTAACAAGATCCACATCTCTCACTACTCACAGAAATGAATTCAAGATGATACACTTAAGTGTTAGGATAAAACACTTAAGTGTTAGGTCTTTTGTTTGTGTCATCTGCAAATTATAGCAGTGTTAGTTTAAAATCATAAGAAATCTAAAAGAAAATGTTAAAAAAAAAAACTATTCAAGATATTAGCCTTGGCAACGAATTTATAAAGAAGACTCCAATGGAAATTACGGCAACAACAAAAATAAATGAGACTTAATAAAATTAAAAAGCATCACAGCTTCCATATAGGTTCCGAAGAGATCAAACTTTCACTCTTCACAGATGATATGATTGTATATCTGGAAAACACCAAGGATTCTACTACAAAACTCTTAGAAGTGATCAAGGAATACAGCAGTGTCTCAGGTTACAAAATAAACACTCATAAATCTGTA
>CAUYON010029888.1:0-16644 GCA_963573935.1 Arctocebus calabarensis
GTATATATCATCTTATGTCTATTTAGACTTGATAATTTTCTCACAAATTTGAAACCTTTACTGCATTGGTAGATTTTACCATGCATAGCTGTTAAACATTCATCCAGACCATCATAACATAGTTTCTGCTGGTTGCACTCATACCCCGGATCCCAGTATTTTATTGAGTTTAAATTCTCAGGGCCATTGTTTTGATACCTTCTCAGCATTATCTTTGGTAATAAAATGTTTGCACCCAACAGTTGTGAATTCTCCTGGGCAGAATGATTAGATGTAACTGAAAGAAATTAAAAAAATACAAAGTTATGACACTGAGTTTTCATCACAATTGAATAAATAGACATGACAAATTCTTCTGTAAAACCATGCCAAGCACAGTAGCAAGATGGCATACTACAGCACACATGTCCTAGTAATTTCTGAGATACATATATGTAAGAAATATATACTAGACTTTGGGAATTATAAAATCCAAGTAAGAATTTTCAGCCCACCACGTGAGCACAATGTGAAGAGGCATATACAGGTTGGGTGTGATGGTTGGTGCTTGAAAACCTAGCACTCTGGGAGACAGAGTGGGTGGATTGCTTGAACATAGACCTTGGACATTATTTATGAGCCAGAGTGAAACCCTGTCTGTCCCAAAAATAGAAAAAATTACTTGGGAATGTGGCAGACACATTCCCAACACTCCCAACAACTCGGGAAGCTGAGGCAAGACTATCTCTTGAGCCCAGGTAATTAAGGTTGCTGTTAACTATGATACCACAGCACTCTATCCAGGGTGACAGAAACTGTACCTTGGAAATATATAAAATAAAATGTGGAAAAAAATAATAAGAAAACTTTATTCTACTTAAGAACCACAGACATTCCCCCAGCTGAAAACAGCATGGTGCATATGAAAGTTAAGTTTTTCCTCAAAAGAAAAAATAGTGACACCTGCATTAATTCTACTGGCTTTTCAGGGCTTTTCTAAAGATAGGTTATGTCTCCCAGGAGTGAGAGTGCTGCAGGGAATGGTCTTATAGTTTATAAAACAGACTGAGGGTTCTGAAACAAAAGGTAAAATATAGTTACAGCACCAGAGAGACAGCAGTACAACAGACAGATTCAGGTCTAACAAGCAATTACAAGCTCTTGAGAGGAAATGTGGGGAAAATGCTTCAGCTAGAAAATATCCACACAATTACACAGGCAAAACACTTTTAGAATGTATATGAAGTTCCTCAAGTCTTTAGTACAATTTGTGTCAGATAAAGCCATATCATGGATTTTCTGAAAGGTAGCTTTTACCACCCTCAAAAATCAGTGAAAGATTACAACATGTACAAAATATTAAGGTAATATAACCCAAAGAAACAAAATAAATAATATGGAATCAACCATAAAAAACAGAGATGTTTAAATTACCTATGAATTTTATCTTAAAGATAGTAAATGTGTGAAATGGAAAGGATACAAACAACTAAGTAAAATCACAAAAATGGAGACATTAACAAGAAGTAAGGGAGGATGGGTGGAGGAAGGGCAATTGGTGGGATCACACCTATGGTGCATCTTAGCAGGGTACTGGTGAAACTTATTAAATGTAGAATATCAATGTCTTCATATAGTGATTAAGAAAATGAAGGCTATCTTTAACAGTATGATCAAAATATTTCTGATTGTATATGAAGTAAGCACATTGTGTCCCATGATTGCACCAATGTACACAATTATGATTTAATAAAATTATTAAAAAAAAAAAAAGAAGAAGTAAATGCTTTAGGCCAGGTGTGGTGGCTCACTGCCTATAATCCTAGCATTCTGGGAGGCCGAGGTGAGTGGAATGCCCTGTGCTCAGAGGTTCAAGACCAGCCTGAGCCAAAGGAAGGCTCATGTCTCTACAAAAAAGCTGGGTGGGGTGATGGGTGACTGTAGTCCCAGTACCTTGGGAGACTAAGGTAAGAGAATCACTTAAGCCCAAGAGTTGGAGGTTGCTGTGAGCTATGATGCCACAGCAGTCTACCCAAGGCCACAAAGAGAGACTCTGTCTCAATAAAAATAAAAATAAATAAATAAATACTAAATAAATAGGAAAAAAAAAAACCTTCAAACTAAGACAATTGAAAGAAAAATTTAGAAAAAGAAAAAACAAAAAAAGCAATAAAAGCTTTAAGGCGTGTAGGTTAGAAGACCACCCTACATTAGCCACACAAAGGCAAGCCTTTAATGGGTTAAAATGGCTTCTGCTAATACAGAAGCAAGAGAGCTGGGCTCCCCCTGAGTGTACCCAGAGACTGTTTGTTGGGAGGTAAAAGTCCATAAAAATAGTGACTCTGAAAATATGCTTCCGTTAAGCCCAGGTTCTTAGGGGCTGTCAACCCCACCCCTGGTGATATGGATCAGAGGGTGACACATGTCTGCACATAATGTTCTGGAGCTAAAGAACTCTGCTCTGTAGAGAAAAAAAAGTCATAAATCCATTTTGGGTTAACTAAGTGTGTGCTTGAGGGGTTTCATTCACCAGTTCCCCCTGCAGCTCTTTGTGATCTTTATTTAGATACTTTGTTCAAAACCTGCTGCATGTCTGAGAAGAATGTAAAAACAGAAAGTACTGTGTTGATTTGTAGACTGAATGTTTTTCCACAAGCTAATTTTAGATAGAACAAGTTACACAATGGTAAAAGGCTACAGATCACAGATTAAGTGTGTATGTGACCACCAGGGTATATAAAGTGGCCCAAAATAAAGATGATTTGCTACACGCCATCTAGAGTTGTGTAGTCCAGTTTCTTGCATTTCTCAATAATTACAGGAGCGAGTTTTGCACCTGAGGCAAAGCTATTGTTTCCTTGCGTCTCCATTCCCGAAACGAGGGTGGCACCTGTGGCTCAGTGAGTAGGGCACCAGACCCATATACCAAGGCTGGCGGGTTCAAACCCAACCCCGGCCAACTGCAACAACAAAAAATAGCCAGGCATTGTGGCGGGAACCTGTAGTCCCAGCTACTCAGAGAGGCTGAGGCAAGAGAATTGCCTAAGCCCAAGAGCTGGAAATTTCTGTGAGCTGTGATGCCATGGGACTATAACAAGGGCAACAAAGTGAAAGTCTGTTTAAAGAAAAAAAAAAGAGAAGAAAGAAAAGCTTTAGAAAAACAAATATTCTAGGGTTGTGCCTGTGGCTCAGTGAGTGGGGTGCTGGCCCCATGTAACGAAGGTGGTAGGTCAAACCTGGCTCCGGCCAAACCCCAACAAAAAGATGGCTGGGCACTGTGGCGAGCACCTGTAGTTGCAACTACTTAGGAGGCTGGAGGCAGGAGAATCACCCAGGCCCAGGAGTTGGAAGTTGCTTTGAGCTGTGTGATGCCACGGCACTCTACCAAGGGTGATAAAATGAGACTCTGTTTCTCAAAAAAATTAAAAAAAAATATTCTGAAGTTGAAGAACACAATGCAAAAGACTGAGAAATTTTCAAAGTTATGAAAAAAGAGTATCAAGAAGCTCACCACACTTCAGTTAGGAGAAACACAGGAGACCCAGAAAAAGACACATGAAGATCAAAGATCTGAAAGACACACAAGGGAATCTTGAAAGCCATAAAATGAAATAGATGTGTCATCTCTAAGCAGACTCTTCTGAGATTACTCATGGATTTATCAAGACACACCTTCTGGATGAAAAAAGAGTTGGTTGATATAGTCAAAGGGCTGAAAGAACAAAAATTTCAAAACACATACACTATATACAGCAAAACTTTCCATGAAAATGAAGAAAAAATGACATTTATCAACATAAATGAATGCTGAAAACTGCCAAACAAGAAATGGCAAAGGAAGTCCCTTTCATTGAAAATGACAGTATCCTAGAGAACAACGCTAAATTAGCTAAAAATAAGTAACTGTGAAAAAATAATGAAATACACTTAAGTAAAATTATACTTAAGTACACTTAAGTATACACTTAAGTAAAAAAATAATGATAGTGCAGAAAACACTTTTAATCATGCTTTAAACTTTAAAGACAAAAACAGAATCTTTTTTTTTTTTTTTTGAGATAATCTCACTATGTCACCCTCAATAGAGTACAGTGGCATTACAGCTCACGGTAACCTCAAACTCTTGAACTTAAGTGATTGTCTTACCTCAGCCTCCCAAGTAGCTGGGAGTACAGGTGCCCACCAAAATGCCCTTTTTTTGTTGTAGTTGTCATTGTTGTTTCTAGCAAGTCCAGGCCAGGTTGAAACTTCCCAGCCTCAATGAATCCAGCCGTCACCCTAACCATTGAAATATGGGCAAAGAACCCAAAGACAGAATCTTTTTCTTTCTTTCTTTTTTTTTTTTTTTTTTCAGAGTCTCAAGCTGTTGCCCTGGGTAGAGTGCTATGCCGTCACAGCTCACAGTAAACTCTCTTGCCTCAGCCTCCCAAGTAGCTGAGCTACTGGTACCCATTACAATTCTTGGCTATTTTTTGGTTGTAACTGTCATTTTTGCTTGGCAGGCCCAGGCTGGATTCAAACCCGCCATCTCCGTTGTATGTGGCTGGAGCCCTATGTACCTGATCTACAGGCACCAAGCCCTGAAAACAGAATCTTAACATGAAACCTCTATTAATGGGTATAGGTGTTCAATGTAACGAGATAAAATTGGTTTCCTCAATAATTGGAAAGGACAATTTTTGAAAAAAAATTTAGTTGCTGCCAGTTTGTAATATATAAAAAATGTATACTCGCCTTGGTAACTACCATAAAAATAGCAATAGACACACTCAAATAATGAGAATCACAGCATGTTACTACAGAAAAAAATGAGACACACAAAAAATCGGATGGGCTTAGGGCCTGTAGCACAGTGGTTACAGTGCAGACCATGTACACCAAGTCAGGTGGGTTAGAACCCGGCCTGGGCCAGTTAACAGCAATGACAACTAAAACAAAAAATAGCCGGTCATTGTGGTGGGTGCTTGTAGTCCCAGCTACTGGGAGGTAGAGGCAAGACAATCGCTTAAGCCCAGGAGTTGGAGGTTGCTGTGAGCTGTGACGCCAATACACTCTACCCAGGGCAATAGCTTGACGCTCTGTCTCCAAAAAAAAAAAAAGAGGAAAAGAACCAATGTGGAAAACTGCATATTTACATAACAAAACAGACTTCAACTTATATCTTACACCACTTACAAAGAATTTTAAATAGATTAAATATGTATAACAGAAGAAATATAACTAATAAAACTAATAGAGGGACAGATACGAAACTAGATCATGAATTCATCTTGGCACTATTTTTTTTGATATGACAATAAATGCATAAGCAACAAAAAACAGAACAGGCCACGAGCCTGTAGCTCATCGACTAAGGTGGCAGCCACAAACACCCAGATGGCCAGTTCAAATCCGGCCTAGGCCTACCAAGCAACAATAACAACTACAACAAAAAGATAGCTGGGCATTCTGGTGGGTGCCTGTTGTCCTAGCTACTTGGGAGGCGGAGGCAACAGAATCACTTAAGCCCAAGAGTTTGAGGTTGCTCTGAGCTGTAATGCCACAGAACTGTACTGAGGATGACATAGTGAGATTCTTTCCCCCCCCCAAAAAAGAAGAACAACAGTGAAATTTCATCAAATTGTAGCATTTCCACATATCAAAGAAAAAATTCAATAGAGTCAAAACCTCACCTTAGAAATAAGTGAAAATACTGGTAAATCAGATGTATACTAGGAGATAATACTCACAATACATATGTATATAAGTAATATGTTTATAAACAACTCCTAAAACACAACAACAAATAATGAATACCTTTATTTAAAAATTGATGAAGGTCAGGCATGGTGACTAATGCCTGTAATCCCAGCACTGTGGGAGGCTGAGGAGGGTGGATTGCCTGAGCACGTAGGTTTGAGACCAGCCCATGCAAGAGCAAGACTTGATGTCTGAAAATAGCTGGACTAGCAGGACACTGTGGTAAGTGCCTGTAGTCCCAGCTACTCGGGAGGCTGCAGCAAGGGAACTGCTTGAGCCCAGAACTTTGAGGTTGCTGTGAGCTATGATCCCATGGATCTCTACTGAGGGTGACAGTGTGAGACTCTGTCTCCAAAAAAAAAAAAAAAGGGGGGGTGCAGAGGCAAGATGGCCAACTGGAGCCAGCTTTCCACAGAGGCTCCCGTCTAGCAGGAGAGTTAAAAGACAGAAGTTTACCAAGTAACCTGATGGTTTGCAGCTCAGCCAAAAGAGAAAGGTGAAGAACGTACATCAACCCTACTGAGGCCACCTGCAACCTTCAGGAAACAAACAATAGGTACAAAATCCATCACCAAGCAGACGGGAGTGCCCTCCCCTATGAGAACATACTTTCTACAAACAAGCAAGCAGAGTTCAGATATTCTTCTATTTTATCCCATAGAAGAGATCCTCCAAAAACCTAACTCCTTCCACAGAGAGGACCTATCAGTGTGCCATGGCACTCTCCCGCCAGACATAAAACTGTATAAAACTGTATGTGTTCTCTACCGGCAATTCTAAACTCCCAGCATTCCCCTCCACTCTCACCCAGAGGTCTAGAAGCCTGTCCCCCATGGAGTCCAGATTCTTGGGCATTTTCTTGAGAGGTGTGGACAGGGTATATAGGCTGTTGCAGGTCTGTGCTGATTCTGCGGCAGGGGAGTAAGGAGAGGATGGTGAACTGAGGGAACCATAGGGAGAGGGAGAGGCAGTGCCCTGAGGTACAGAGCGGCAGTGGCAGAAGCCGGAACCATAGGGCTCACATCCATGGGAATAGTTTTGAAGACGAGCCCTGCCTTTCTGAGCAACCAGAGGAAGCACAGCATCTTCTCCAGTGGCTGTCACTGACGGAACAGATCTGGGACAGAAAGGCAGAGTAAAGTGTTTGCCTAAGGCAGTACCTGCCTGGGTGGGGCAGGGTAGGGATGAAGACTAGAATACGTGTGCACAGACAGGGTATACTCCCAGGGCAGGGTTGAGTCAGGACTGCTTTAGTGAGCCTAAGCAGCACCCGGCCCTCAGGGAATCATAGCTGAGACAAAAGCAGGTGGGGAGAGGCTGGAAGTGAAAGCTGAGTATGAGCTCTAAGCGCGCCCACCCCAACACAGACTGCAGCCTAGACAGAGATGCCAGCTTGGGGCAGTGGCACAGACTGGGGTTGAGTCACAGTTTCAGAGAACTCAAACAGCACCTGGTCTGCAGAGGAATATAGCCAGGACAGAAACATAAATTCCTTGAAAATACTGGAGTCAGTAACATCAGTCAGGGGTGGGCTGGAATTAAGTAAACCATCCCAACTTCCATTAAGCACCTGAGGTTGTCAGACCACAGCCTCCCCTGCTGGCTGGTGGCAGAGAGTGGCAGCGTGGCCAAGGAGACACAGATATCCCTGTGACTCAGACAGTGGAAAACCCCTAGAGCATTTGCCCATTGCAGGGAACTGGGTCACAGCCCTGGCGGGGTTACCAGTGACTGGGTGTGACAGAGGTGCAAGGAGGCATCAAACTTCTCAGACTAATTCAATTGCTCAGTGGGTCCTTCCGACTCCATGGAGCACGAGAATGAGTCATACTCCAGCTGCCAGCAGACCCCTACTATCTAGTTGCTGGGGACCTTTTGAATTCTTCCACCTGAGATGGGGTGCTGACCTGGACAACTAACTTGGATCTCTTGACCTGGGCCAATCACCTGAGGCCTATCCAAAGTGGGTATGTGTTTGTGGGAAGGTTTGATTTTTCCTTTTCCAGCTGTTGCTTGTGGGGGGCAAGGTGACTAAATTGCTGGTATTTCTCCATACCTGACACTTCAACCCACAGTAACTGATTCACTAGGGTAGGAGAGAAACAAGCTGAAAACAAAACAGTACCACTTAGCCCTACCACACCAAGCAGGTCCCCAGTGTCTCAGGTCGTGGCACTGTATGAGTCCTTTGTAAAACTCTAGGGAAAAAGGTACAGACACAAGTTGCAGCTCTTGGGCAAAGGACTGGTTAATCACTACCCCAGGCCTTGCCCCTAAACGCTGTAAAATAATCATGGAGTAGAATGAGCAGAAAAACTCCAGTGACATGAATAACTAGAGTAGATCAACTCCCCCAAGGAACGACACAGCCAACATAACAGAAGATCCCATTCATAAACAAATGGATGAGATTTCAGAAATCGAAATTCAGAATTTGGATTGCAAATCAGATTAATAGAATGGAGGTAAAGTTGGAATTAGAAATTCAGGGAACATTTCAAAAGTTGTCTCAAGAACTGAAAGAATTCAAAGACAAAATCACCAAAGATTCTGACACATTGAGAAAAGAACTTGCAGCCCTCAAAGATCTCAGAAATACAGTAGAATCTCTCAGGAACAGAATGGAGCAAGCAGAAGAAAGGATTTCTGACATTGTAGACAAAGCTTTTGAACGCTCCCAAATGCTCAAAGAAGAAGAGACAAGGAGAGCAAAAACAGATCATTTTCTCAGAAAGCTCTGGGATAATTGGAAAGAAACTCATATTTGCCTTATAGGAATTCCTTAAGATGACAAAATTGCTTCAAAAGGCACAGATGCTCTACTTCATGAGATAATGAAGGAGAACTTCCGAGACATGCCAAGAGATTCTGAAATTCAGATATAATGAACCCGAGTAAGACATCTCCTAGGCACATTATAATTAACCTCGCCAAAGTTAATATGAAGAGAAAATTCTGCAAGCAGCCAGACATAAGAAAACTATAACCTAGCTCGGCCCCTGTGGTGGAAGCCACTAAAGCGTCAGCTACATATACCTCACCTGGCAGGTTCAGATCCAGCCTGGGCCCACCAAACAATAATGATGGCTCCAACAAGATGTAGCCAGGCGATGTGGCAGGTGTCTGTACTCCCAACTACTTGGGAGATGGAGGCAGAAGAATTGCTTGAGCCCAGGCGTTAGAGGTTGCTATGAGCTGTGATGCCCGGCACTCTACCCAGGGTAACAGATTGAGGCTCTGTCTCAAAAAAAAAAAGAAAAGAAAAGAAAACCATCACCTAACAAGGGGAAGAATATTATAATGACTGCAGAACTCTCTGCTAAAATCTTTCAAGCTAGAAGAGGGTGGTCATTGACTTTTAATCTCCTAAAACAAATTAACTTTCAACCCAGGACCCTATATCCAGCTAAACTGAGTTTCATTTATGATGGAGAAATTCAAATTCACATGTTGAAAAAATATGCCATAACTAAACCAGCTCTCCAGGATATTCTCAGACCTATTTTCCATAATGATCAGCACAATCTTCCACCACAAAACTAAACTCACTCAGAAACTTGACCAAATTCCAACTTTCACAGTGGATTAAAGGATTAAAAATGTCCACTGGACTTTTGAAAAACTGGATACCCAAAAGTCTACCAGGCTTATTAATATTTACAATTAATGTGAATGGCTTACACTGTCCTCTAAAGAGGCATAGGTTGGCTGACTGGATACAAAAACTCAGGCCAGATATCTGCTGCATACAAGAATCTCGTCTTACCTTAAAAAATATATACAGACTAAGGGTAAAAGGATGTTCATCTATATTTCAGGAAAGTAGAAAGCAGAAAAAAAGCAGATGTTACACTTTTATTCGCAGATACAACAGGCTTGAAACCAACAAAAGTAAGGAAACATAAAGATGGTCACTTCATATTCATTTAGGGTAACAGTCAACTTGAAGAGATTTCAATTATTAACATTTATGCACCCAACCAGAATGCACCTCAATTTATAAAAGAGACTCTAACAGACATGAGCAACTTGATTTCCTCCAGCACCACAATAGTCAGAGATTTTAACACTCCTTTGGCAGTGTTGGATAGACCCTCCAAAAAGAAGCTAAGCAAAGAAATTTAGGCTTAAACTTAACCATTCAACAACTGGATTTAACAGACATCTACAGACTATTTCACCCTAACAAAATTCAATACACACTCTTCTCATCCACCCACGGAACATACTCCTAAATTGACCGCTTCTTAGGTCACAGGTCTACCCTCAGCAAATTTAACAAAATAAAAATTATTCATTGCATCGTCTTGAACCATCATGGAATAAAAGCTGAACTCAATACCAACTTGAACCCGCATACTCATATAAAAACATGGAAACTAAATAACCTTATGTTCAATGATAGGTAGGTCATAGATGAGATTAAGAAGGAAATTACTGAGCATCGCCTGTGGCTCAGCAAGCAGGGCCCCGGCCCCATATACGGAGGGTGGAGGGTTCAAATCCAGCCCCAGCCGAACTACAAAACCAAAAAAATATCTGGGCATTGTGGCAGGTGCCTGTAATCCAAGCTACTCAGGAGGCTGAGGCAAGAGAATTGCTTAAGCCCAAGAGTTGAAGGTTGCTGTGAGCTGTGTGACGCCATAGCACTCTACTGAGAGCAATAAAATCAGACTCTGTCTCTACAAAAAAAAAAAAAAGAAGGAAATTACCAAATTTTTAGACCAAAATGATAATGTAGACACGAATTATCAGAACCTCTGGGATATTGCAAAGGCAGTCCTAAGAGGGAAACTGATAGCAGTGCAAGCCTTCCTCAAGAGAACACAAAATGAGGAAGTTAACAATGTAATGGGACATCTCCAGCAACTGTAAAAGGAAGAACATTCCAAGCACAAACCCAGCAGAAGAACAGAAATAACCAAAATTAGAGCAGAATTCAATGAAATTGAAAACAATAGGATTATACAATAGATAAAAAAACCAAAAAGTTGGTTTTTGAAAAGGTCAATAAAATACATAAACCTTTGGCTAACCTAACCAGGAAAAAAGAGCAAAATCTCTATTTCACCAATCAGAAATTCAAAAAATCCTTAATGAATATTACCACAAACTCTATTCTCAGAAATACGAAAATCTGATGGAAATAGATCAAGACTTGGAAGCACGCCAACTTCCTAGACTTAGCCAGAATGAAGTGGAGATGTTGAACAGGCCTATATCAAGTTCTGAAATAACATCAACTATTCAAAATCTCCCTAAAATGAAAAGTATGGGGCAGCGCCTGTGGCTCAGCAAGTAGAGCACCAGCTCCAAATACTGAGGGTGGTGGGTTCAAACCCAGCCCCGGCCAAACTGCAACAAAAAATAGCCGGGAATTGTGGTGGATGGCTGTAGTCCCACATACTCGGGAGACTGAGGCAAGAGAATCACCTAAGCCCGAAGAGCTCGAGGCTGCTGTGACCTTTGATGCCACAGACCTCTACAGTGTGACAAAGTGAGACTCTGCCTAAAAAAAAAAAAAAAAAAAAAGAAAGAAAAGTATGGGATCAGACAGCTTTATGTCAGAATCCTACTAAACCTTTAAAGAGGAACTAGTACCTATATTACTCAACCTTTTCCAAAATGTAGAAAAAGAAGGAATACTACCCAACACATTCTATGAAGCAAACATCACCTTGATCCAAACCACAAAAAGACCCAAGAAGAAAAGAAAATTATAGACCAATATCACTAATGAATCAATGCAAAAATATTCAACAACATCCTAGCAAACAGAATCCAGAAACACATGAAACAAATTATACACCATGACCAAGTGGGTTTTATCCAAGCGTCTCAAGGCTAGTTCAATATACGTAAATCTATATCATTCATCACATAAACAAAATAAAAAACAAAGACCATATGAGCTCTCAATTGATGCAGAAAAAGCTTTTGATATTATCCAGCATCCTTTCATGATCAGAACACTTAATAAAATGGGTATAAAAGGGACATTTCTTAAACTGATAGAGGCCATCTACAGCAAACCCAAAGCCAAAATCATCTTGAATGGAGTTAAACCGAAATCATTTCCACTCAAATCAGGAATCAGGCAAGGTTGCCCATTGTCACTGCTTTTTAACATTATAAGGGAAGTCTTAGCCACCACAGTCACACAAGAAAAGGAGTTCGAGGTTATGCATAGTCAGAAGAGATGAAACTTTCACTCTTCGCAGATGATATGATTGTGTATCTGGAAAACACCAGGGAATCTACTACAAAACTCTTAGAAGTGATTGAGGAATACAGCAGCATCTCAGGTTACAAAATCAACACTCATAAATCTGTCGCCTTCAGATATACCAAGAATAGTCAAGCTGAAAACACAGTCAAGGACTCTATTCTATTCACAGTAGTGCCAAAGAAGATGAAATATTTGGGAATTTACCTAACAAAGGATGTGAAAGATCTCCCTTATAAAGAGAACTATGAAACTCTAAGAAATAGCTGAAGATGTTAACAAATGGAAAAACATACCATGCTCATGGCTGGGAAGAATCAACATTGTTAAAATGTCCATACTACCCAAAGCAATATACAAGACATATGCCATTTATTGGAGGTGTCCGGAGATTCCTGAAACAAATATTAATATCAACTGCTCACTCTCACATTTTGAATAGAATGGTGAAGACAAAAAATTGTTTTGAGGCATAGTTTCATTCTACTGCCAAGGCTCAAGTGCCATCACCATCAGGCTAACTCACAGAAAACTCAACTCCTAGGTTCAGGTAATCCTCTTGCCTCAGCCTCCCAAGTAGATTCGACACACAGGCAACCACCACAACACTTAGTCATTATTACTTTTTTCAGTAGTGAAAGGATTCCACACTTGTTCAGGCTGGTCTTATATTCCTGCATTCAAATGATGGTCTCACCTCATCCTCCAAGAGTGGTAGGACTGTAGAAGTGAGCCATCACCTGTAGATTTAAGAAAATCTAAAAAAAATTTCCAGAAAACCTCAAAAATATAGAAATATTTTTAGGTCCTCAAAAGCAATCAAACACCAGTCAGATTTTGCCCTCCTGTGTATGGTATAAAGTTTTGTTCTCACTGTAAACTAGAGAGAACATCACTAAAAACTAAACTCCTTCTAAAAATTAAGAAGAGGCTTGGTGCCCAATGCTCAGTGTTTAGGGCGCTGGCCACATACACCAGGGGCTGGTGGGTTTGAACCCAGGTCGGGCCTGCCAAACAACAGTGATAACTACAACAACAACAACAACAAAAATAGCCAGGAATTGTGGTGGGTGCCTGTAATCCCAGCTACTTTGCAGGCTGAGGCAAAAGAATCGCTTGAGTCCAAGAGTTTGAGGTTACATTGAGCTGTGACACAAAAGCACCCTACTAAGTGAGGGTGACAAAGTGAGACTATCTCAAAAAATAAAATTAAATTAAAAAGTCAGGCACCTATAATCCTAGCACTCTGGGAGGGCAAGGCAGGTGGATTGCTTGAGCTCACCAGTAGGAGTCTAATCTGACCAAGAGCAAGACCAGGTTTCTGGAAAAAAAAAAAAAAAAGATAGTCATTGTGGCAGGAAATTGTAGTAATTGTAGTCCCAGCTACTTGGGAGGCTAAGGCAAGAGGTTTGCTTGAGCCCATGAGTTTGAGGTTCCTATGAGCTAAGACACAATATAACTCTACCCAGGGTGAGTAAGTGAAATTCTGTCTCAAAAAACAAAAAATTAAAACTTTAAAAAGAAGGGGCCCTGCCTGGGGCTCAAAGGAGTAGGGCGCCAGCCCCATTATACCGGAAGTGGCAGGTTCAAACCCTGGCCCGGCCAAAAAACTGCAAAAAAAAAAAAAAAATTTTTAAAGAAGAATAGAGCCAAGCATGGTGGCTAACACACGTAAATCTAGCACTCTGAGAGGCCAAGGTGCTTGAGTTTGGGAGTTTGAAACAAGCCTGAGGAAAAGAAAGACTCTGATTCTACTAATAAACAGTAAAAACAGTAGCCAGGCGTTGTGGAGAAACCTGTAGTCTCAGCTGCTTGAGAGGCAGAGACCGAAAAAATCACGTGAACCAAGATGGTTAAGATTGCTCTGTGCTAGGCTGATGGCAATAGAGTGAGACTGTCTCAATGAGAAAAAACATAAGAAATGAAAACAAGAGCAGAGGTAAGAACAAGAGAAATAAACCCAGGCTTCTCAGAAATCATTTCCAATGAAGCTGAACGACCCTAATCACATAATGTTACGTGGTTTTCTCTTTGAACTTGGGACCTTTGATCAGTGTTATCTGCTCCATTTGGTCCAACCTACCTGGGTTCTTGACTACTGTCTGGTGTGTCTTCACATTCCAGGGTTCTTTGCTTTCCTCCAGACAGGTGATGAGGTCTGGCTTAGAGACAGCAAGCCCTGTTTTATTAGAAAAAATGACATGACTCTTGTTTGGTTTCTAAAATTAGAAACCTTCCTAAAGGTATTAGAGACAACAACATTTTAGAGATTCTAAAAGAACAATCTAAAAGTAGAGGGAGGGTTCGGCACCGTCCATAACTCAGCGGGAAGGGCATCAGCCACATACACCAAGGCAGGCAGGTTTGAACCCGGCCCCGGCCCTGCTAAACAACAATGGAAACTGCAACAGAAAAATAGCCCAGCATGCGGTGGGGCAGAGGTGCCTGTAGTCCCAGCTACTAAAGAGGCTAAAGCAAGAAAATCGCTTAACCCCATGAGTTCGAGGTTGCTGTGAGCTGTGATCCCATGACACTCTGCCCAGGGCCAAATAGTGAAACTCTGTCTCAAAAAAAAAAAAAAAAAAAAGTTTCTAACACAAACTTTAGAATGTTTAGAAAGCACTGAAAGGGGTGATGCCTTTTAGCTCAGCGGGCAGGGCACCAGCCACATACACCAAGGCTGGCAGGTTCAAACCTGCCCCAGGCCAGCTAAAATAACAATGAAAACCGCAACTTGGGAGGCTGAGGCACCGGGATCACTTAAGCCCAAGAGTGTGAGGTTGCTGTGAGCTGTGACGCCACGAAACTCTGCTGAGGGCAACATGATGAGACTTTGTCTCAAAAAAAAAAAAAAAAAAAATCATTTAAAATGCTCCACTACCCAGTACTACTGAAATAGAACTTGGTGCTAACAACTAAACTTAAAGACATGGACAATCATTCTAAGCGTCTACATTTTTAAAGTTACCATCAATGTAGTGAAGGACATGTATCAGCTCAAGAAAGGCTAAGATTAGTGCTAAGATAAATAGTGGAAGTATTTTCATTTCTATACCAAGAACTCAAGTTTTGCTTAGAAACAACAATCTGAAACTAACATAGTCAAAGAAGAAATTGCACAAAACTAAACAACAAAAAAACAATATGAAATGCTTACTGTACAGTAGGAACTGTGCATGTAAGTTATCCTCACCAAGAAAGACCAGGTTTCTATAGGTCTCTAATATGACATCCCGATACAAATTCTGCTGAGTAGAGTCCAGGCTGGCCCACTCATCCATAGAGAATTCTATAAACACATCTCTGAATGTCAATAGTTCCTAAAAAAAAAAAAAAAAATTTAATTTCATTTTTACATGAAGGAGTGGGTGAAAACTGTTTTGACTTACGTGACTGACTGGTATTATGTAGTAAATACAGCAGAGAGATATTTCCTCATGTGCTCTCTAACACAGGGGAAAGAGGATGATAACATCCACTAGATACTGTGCTTCATTAGGCTACAATGCAAAAAAAAAAAAGCCACCAGGACTTTTGTGCCGTACTTACATTATACACTATAAGCTGTGCATATTTCTTTTTTATTTATTTTATTTTTTATTTTTTAACAAGTGAACAGTTTATTAAAAATTAAACAAAGGTATGATGTGACACAGTACAAGCCAGACACTCAAGGTAGGTATACTACTCACACAAAAACTTAAAACTTCACCTCAAAAAAAAAAAAATCATAAGAGAACAGAGGAAGCAATTTCACTGTTATAAAATAAGATATTTCATGCAAAGTATTAACTCTGCCCCCCACAAAGCCTAACTTCCCAACAAACAAAAAACTATCTGGGAATACTGCTATGCTAACATATTAACCCACAGAATAATCATTCATAGAAAAATAGTAATTAAGAAATGAATTAAATTAAATAACAAAGTTCAAACTATCATAAACTCATAGACCACAATGATTTTAAAAAACAAGTAATTCCAGAAATCTAATAAACAATAAAAAAAGAAAAACTATTTCAATATCATTCTACTTGATCTGGATACCTGATATTGAAATTGGAGAAAATATATTGTTATAAAGGGATAAAGGGAAATTACAATCATGTTTCACTTATAGATGAGGATGCAATATCTAAACAATATATTGACAAGTTGAATTAAAAAATTAATATTTAAGTAATGTACTTTGGTCAAAATTGAATCCAATTTATATGAAAGTTAGTCACTAATTTCTTTTCTTTTTTTTTTTTTTTCTTTCCCTCGCCCCCTCCCTCTTTCTCTGTCTGCTCTCTCCTTCCCCCATGCCCCACTGTGTCATTGACTGTCATTAATTATCCTCAAATCAAAGTTAAATACATAGGATTCATGCTTCTCCATTCCTGTGATGTTTCACTAAGAATAATATGTTCCACGTCCATCCAAGTTACTATAAATGCTACAAAGTCTCCATTATTTTTGATGGCTGAGTAATATTCCATCCTGTACATATACCTTAGCTTACCAATCCACTCCTGGGTTGAAGGACATTTAGACTGTTTCCACACTTTAGCAATTGTAAATTGGGCAGTGATAAACAGCCTTGTACAAATGTCCTTAGAATAAAAGTTTTTTTTTCTTCTGGATAGATGCCCAGCAATGGGATTGCAGGATCAAACGGGAAGTCTAGGTTGAGTTCTTTGAGCTTTCTCCATACTTCC
>CAUYON010029891.1:0-13489 GCA_963573935.1 Arctocebus calabarensis
GTATGCCATGGAATATTATGCAGTCTTAAAGAAAGATGGAGACTTTACCTCTTTCATGTTTACATGGATGGAGCTGGAACATATCCTTCTTCAAAGTATCTCAAGAATGGAAGAAAAAGTATCCAATGTACTCAGCCCTACTATGAAGCTAATTTACAGCTTTCATATGAAGGCTATAACTCAATTATAGCACAAGAATATGGGAAAAGAGGCAAGGGAGGGGAGGAGAGGGAAGGAGGAGGTTGGGTGGAGGGAGGGTAATTAGTGGGGCCACACCTATGGTACATCTTAGAAGGGTACAGGTGAAACTTACTAAATGCAGAATACAAATGTCTTCATACAATAACTAAGAAAATGCCATGAAGGCTATGTTAAACAGTTTGATGAAAACATTTCAGATTGTATATAAAACCAGCACATTGTGCCCCTTGAATGCACTAATGTACACAGCTATGATTTAATAATTAAAAAAAAAGAATAATGTAATAAAAAAACTGTGTTGCTCACCACAGAGCTGTGTCAAATTTTGACCTTCTGTGTCATATTTCCTATGGACCTTTTTTTTTTTTTTTTTTGCTTGTAATAGAATATGGCATTTCCTATACATCAGACATCGAGAGTTATTATTGAAAACTCTCATCAATAAAACTGTTGCTTGAGATAGCATATTACTACAAATACTTTTGTGTATCTAGTTTTTGTTTCTTCACTTACTATAACTTAGAAATCATTCTACATTGGTACATGGTTTCCCCATTTATTTAGCAAGTATGTGTCACAAAAAGTGCATTTCTCTTTAGCTATCTCTCTATTGTTGTACATTTTTGTTGTTTCTCATCTTTTCCTATGATGAATAATCCAGCACATAAGTCTCTGATGTAAACTCTTAAAAGTGGAATTTCTGAGTCAGAGGATGTATGCATTACTCATTTTGAAGGATATTGCCAGATTGCTCTGCTTACAGATTGTACCAATTGACACTCCCACTAAAATCTTTGGAGGATATCTCTTTCCTACATATTTGCCAATTTATTGTCTTCTTTTATGCCTTCAGAGATGTTTTATAATAATTCCCTTTTAACTAGATGTGTCCAAATGACTACATCCTGGAGAGTAGGGATTTAGATGGAAATGGGAAGTGGTAGCTTTAGGCAATTTTTTTTTTATCCTTAATCCTTTTTTTTATTTTTTTATTTTTATTTTATTAAATCATAGCTGTGTACATTAATGCAATCACGGGGTACAATGTGCTGGCTTTATATACAATTTGAAATATTTTCATCAAACTGGTTAACATAGCTTTCAGGGCACTTTCTTAGTTATTGTGCTAAGACATTTACAGTCTACACCTAGTCAATTTCACATGTACCCTTGTAAGATGCACCGTGGGTGTGATCCCACCAATAACCCTCCCTCCACCGTCTTCCCTAGGCAACTTTTGAGACACAGTTCACATGTACTTCCTGTTACTGCTCCACTCTCCTTTTTGTTCTTCCCTCCTTCCTCTTTCCTTTCATCTTTGGCCAGAACATGGTACTACCATTTGGACCAAGATCGCATGCCGCAGAATAATAAAATAGAAAACTCTGCCATTATTTTATTTATTATTAAATCTATCTGCCTACATAGATTTTTTTTTTTTAAGACGGAAAAATTTTGTTTCTTCTTTTTTTTTCCTGTAGTATTTTTATTAAATCATAGCTGCGTACATTAATGCAATTATGGGGTACAATCTGCTGGTTTTATATGCCATTTGAAATATTTTCATCAAACTGGTTAACATAGCCTTTACCACATAGAACCGAACTTATTTCTTATTTATGCTTCAGTTATTTGGGATTTTTTTTGATATGGTTGAATCAAAATCTGATGCAATATGTTTAAATGAGATTAAGAATGTTTCCTTCTATTTCTACCTAATTAGGAATTAATTAGGTAAATGTCTAAAATATATTTTCAAAACACTTTCATGAATGACTGGTTTTGAATGCTGCGTATGGATGATTATGTGGTCATAAAGCTTTTCTCCTTAGTCTGATGATGTGGTGAAATTTGGTATTTCAATAGAAGCCCTCCTTGACTTCTTGGAATAAACTCAATTGGGTCATAATATTTCTTTTTGCACTTCTGCATTATTTGTCATTGTTTTTTATTGAGGATTGTTTTCCATCCATGTTTGTAAGTAACATTACCATATAATTTTCTTTTCTTACGCTATTATTGTTCAATCTTGGTACAAAGTCACAATATCCTCATAAAATGAGTTGAGAAGTGTTTCCTAGTCTATTCTCTGAAACAGGTGGCATAAGACTGGGATTATCTAGTTCTTCAATATTTGTTAGAACTTGCATGCAAAACTGTGTTTATTTTATTGCTATTGTTGTAATGATTATATTCCAATTTTCTTAAATCTTCTTGGATCAGGTTTGATGTTAAGTTTTTCTACAAAAAATTTATTTTTGATAAATCTTCAAATTATTGCATTAATGTTAATTATTATCATCTCTTACTATTTTAAAATCTTTATATCTGTAGTTAAGTTCATTTTTTATTTTTAATATTATCAGCTTTGTGCAGTGGCAGTATAGTAGCTAATGAAGTTTATCCAAAGCACGATTATTGCTATTTTTAATATTATCTATATATTTCCTTTTTTTTCCTTTAGGTGACTCTAGCAAGAGTTTTCTATTTCATTGGTTTATTTCAGAGACCCAACTTTTGAATTTATTAATCTTCTCTGTCATATCTTTATTTTCTAATTCATAAATTTCTTTTTCTTTTTCTACTTAGTTATTTATTGTTGAGACAGAGTCTCAAGCTGTTGCCCTGGGTAGCGTACTGTGGCATCACCGTTCACAGCAACTTCAAACTCTTGGGCTTAAGTGATTCTCTTGCCTCCGCCTCCCAAGTAGCTGGGACTACAGGCGCCCGCCAGAATACTCAGCTATTTTTTGGTTATAGTTGTCATTGTTGTTTGGCAGGTCCGGGTTGGATTTGAACCTGCCAGCTCCGGTGTATGTGGCTGCACTCTAGCCCCTGAGCTACAGGCACCACACCTTTTCTTTCTTTTTCTTTAAATAAGAGACAGGGTCTTGCTCTGGTCTTGCCAGGCTTGTGTGCAGTGGCATCATCATAGCACACTGCAGCCTCAAACTCCTGGGCTAAGGCAATTCTTCCATCTCAGCCTCCTGAGTAGCTGAGACTACAAGTGAAGTGATTTTTCTTATTTATGTTTTTTTTTCTTAGAGATTGGGTCTTGCTATGTTGCCCAGGCTGGTCTTAAACTTCTGACCTCAAGTGATCCTCCCATCTTAGCCTCTCAAAGGGCTGAGATACAAGTGTGAGTCAGTTACAGCTGTCCTACTTCACAAATTTCTTCACTATTTAACTTTATACTATCTTTGGGTTTACTCTTTTTCTTCTAAATCCTTGAGTTGGATCTGAGTATCATTTAGGATGGCATATAGCTGCATGTTCAGAAAACACAACCACATTGGCTTAATCAAATTACCAAAGAATCTAGAGTTAGAGAAGCCAGAGTTAGGGCAGTAGTTCTCGGATGTCATCTTTGTGACAGAAAATCATTTTGTCATTTCACATCTCCTTCATTAAAAGTGCATGGCTTTTATTTCTGTAGTTCTGATGTCGTAGCAGAAAGATAGCTGCCCCAGCTCCAGCTTCCATCTGCATTTCAAGCAGGAAAGAGAATATGGGAAAAGTAGGGTGAGGGTGAGTTTTATTTAGGAGCGCAAAAGCTTTCCATAGAAAACCTCAGTACGGTAGACCTAGTTCCTTACGGTGGCCACCTCTGCATGCTGAAAACCTTTTCACTGGCCACTCCCATATCACATGACTAGTGAACTACAAGATATGAGTGTGTTTTTTCTGGAGGTAGACTCTCACTTTGTCACCCTCAGTACAGTGCTGTGGCATCGTAGCTCACAGCAACCTCCAACTCTTGGGCTCGAGAAGTGCTCTTGCCTCACAGGTGACCACCACAATGCCCGGCTGTTTTTTAGAGATGGGGTCTCACTCTTGGCTCAGGCCGGTCTCGAACCTGTGGGCAATGCACCCACCTTGGCCATCCAGAGTGCTAGGATTACAAGCGTGAGCCACTGTGCCCAGCCTGAGAGGTGAGTATTTTAGCTAGGCACATTGCTGCCCTAGACGATGTCACGGTTGTAACAGTAAGGAAGAACCATGTGATGGATATTGGGCTGTCAGCTACCAATGCCTATAGATCATTAATTTTAAGGATACTTTCTTTTTCTTTGTAAGCATTTAAGGCTATAGTAGAACCTCTGTAAGTTGACCACCCAAGGAATTGTAACAAACTGGTCAACATGCAGAGGTATTCCATGTAAGGAACGAGGCCTACTGTACTGACACGTACACGGTGGTGCATGTCCAGTCTGTGAAAATTAGGTCAACTCAAGGAGGTGGTCGATGTAGGGAGGTGGTTGACTATGTCTACTGTAAGTGGTATATCTTTCTTTTTTTTTTTTTTTTTTTTGAGACAGAGCCTCAAGCTGTCACCCTGGATAGAGTGCCATGGCATCACAACTCACAGCAACCTCCAATTCCTGGGCTCAAGCGAGTCTCCTGCCTCCGCCTCCCAAGTAGCTGGGACTACAGCCACCCGCCACAACACCGGTCCATTTTTTTCTTTGGTTGCAGCCATCATTGTTGTTTGGCGGGCCCAGGCTGGATTTGAACCCGCCAACTCAGGTGTACATGGCTGGCGCCTTAGCCCGTTGAGCCACAGGCGCCGAGCCAGTGATATATCTTTTCCACTAACTCCTTCTTAATGTCATCTCACAAATTTATGAAATATAATATTTGTATTACTGTTTAAACTTAAATACTATAATTTTCCATTTGTTTCATTGATCCATGTGTCTCATAAGAATTTTATTAAATGTCCAAGCATGCGTTTTAGGAAATTTTTATGTTGTTGATTTTCTAAGTTCAGTGCTTTGTTGTTGGAGAACAGTCTGTGAGAGGCAAAACACTGGGTGTTTGTTGCAACTGGTATTGGTTTTATGTGAAGTCAGTCTCTGTGCCATAGAGACACATAAACAGTATTTCTTAAGTGTTGTCTATATATGTACATATATTTTTATATATAAAACCTTTCCCCATATCGCCCATTGTGTTCAATATTAATATACTGATATCAGTATTCTTTGGTATACTATTTGCCTAGTATCTCATTCTCACTCTTACACTGACATTATTTCTGTGCCATGTAGATTTGTCTCTTATAAATTGTAAATTTTTAAAATCCAACCTATAATCTCTATTCTAGTATCTGATTTATTTTATTAGTATTAATTAATGATTGCTGGCGTAGTTCTACTTTTCTGCCCATTTATTTTGTAATTTCTCTTTACCTTTTTTCTTACTTTTTTTCTCTCTTCCTGCTTTCCATTGGATTGATACATTTTCTTTAGTTTCTATTCTCTCCTCTGCTAGTAATTAGTTTGATCATTATATTTGTATTCTCTAAATGGTTATCCTCAAATTTGAACATTCTTATCTGGTTTGCAGTGTCAGCCACTGACTGGAATTTCTAATTTCTGTCAAACGATATAAGAAACATTTTTAATCATCCCCTTCCTTCTCACACATTATTATTATAAAGTGTTTCCATTGCTTTTCCCTAAAATGTTGCAGTTTACCATGCATATTGTTATTTTATACAGCTAAGGTTCGTTTACATTTGCTCACATTCACCAATGTCTTTGCCCACCATTTCTTCCAAAATCTTAGTATTTCTTTCTGAGTTTAATTTTTTTTTTTTTGGTGGAGACAGAGTCTCACTCTATCACCCTCGGTAGAGTGCTGTGGAGTCACAGCTCACAGCAACCTCCAGCTCTTGGGCTTAAGCAATTCTCTCGCCTCAACCTCCCGAGTAGCTGGGACTACAGGCGCCCACCACAGCACCCAGCTAATTTTTGATGCAATTCAGCCGGGGTTGGGTTTGAACCCGCAGCCCTCGGTATATGGGGTCAGCACCCTACTCCTGAGCCACAGGTGCCGTCCCTGAGTTTAATTTTCATTCTTCTTAAAGATCCTTTGATCCTTCTTTAAGCAAGCATCATACTGCACTTAGCATTAATATTGTACAACCTCACTCAAAATATAATAACCTTGCAACTCTAGAGGTCCATTACCACCTGTCCCCTGTCCTATATGCTTTCAAATGTGTTCCATCTACAAACCTTATAAACGCAAATTATAATGTGTGCTTTAAGCAGTCCTCTATATTTTAAGCTAATAAGACTAAAAAGCTGGTCTTTTATATTTACCTGTATAGTTTCTGTATCCGGTCCTCTTCATTCTTTCCTAAAGATCTAAGTTTCTACCCAAAATTATTTCTCTTTAGCTTGGAAAACTTTGTTTAGCAATTCTTAGCCTGGAGGAATTTTGGCGATGAATTCTGTTTTCATCGTTTAAAATGTTTTTACATGTATACAGAATCCCTGGGTTGACAAGATTTTTGTTTTGTTTTGTTTCTTACTTTAAAATTGCTCTGCTGGGTTGCCTCCTTTCGGATGAGAAAACAGCTAACGTTAGTTACTCTAAATGTTCCTCCCTTGTATGTAGTTATTTCCCTTCTGTCTGCGTTCAGTATTTTCTTCGAATCTTTCTTTTTCAATGCTTTGATTATTATGTACCTAGATGTATTTATGCTGCTTGGATCTGCCCAGCATCTAGAATCTGCATGTCTCTCACCAAATCTGTATCTCACCAATACTTCAAATATTTTATTCTACCTCACTTTTTCTATCCTCTCCTTTTGCATCCTCAATTACTTATATATTAGAACTCATGTATTACTTATATACTATATTTATCTATAATACTTACTGACTCTGTTGAGAAATATTGAGAAATCTTTTTTCTCTCTACTCTTTTATTGACCCATCTTCAAATCCACATACTTTTCCCCCTCTTTGTCTTTATTCTTCTGTTAAATATTTCCAGTGAAGTTCTAATTTCAGATATTATATTTTCAATTCCAGAACTTCTGGGCATTTTCTTTATTATCATTTCTATTTCTCTGTTGGTATTTCCTACTTTCCCCCTTTATTATAAAAATATTTTTCTTTACTTTATCATCATATAGTTAAAGAAGTTGCTTTAAAATCTTTGCTTGGTATTCTTACATTCTGGTAATTTGGGGGTTGGTTTCCGTCATAGTTGTTTTGAGACTTAGTCGCATTTTCTTTTTTGTGTGTGTATCAACTAATTTGGATTATATTGTGCCCGTTGGGAATGTTATATTCTGTATTCTTATACATTCCCCCTGCATTTTTGTTTTAGCACACAGTTGAACTTGGTTGGATTCAAATTGTAAGGAGTCTCTTGGTTGGCAGCCCCAATCTCTGCTTAGTTCTTTTCCTTGCAGGTGGCCTGTTAGCAATCTGCCCCATGGATGTATGTTTCAGGGAGGAGCTAGAAGTTGGTTCAAGGTTTTGACACAAATTTAAGAGTCCTTTCTTTTTTATTCTTTTCATTCTGGGACCTCCCCACCACCACCACCATCTAACACTGTCACTTAACCTCTTGAAGTCTTTTTTTTGAGACAGTCTCATTCTTTTGCCCCAGGCCAGAGTGCCGTGGCTCCATCCTACCTCACAGTAACCACAAATTCTTGGACTCGGCTAGTCCTCTTGCCTCAGCCTCTCAAGTGGCTAGGACTATAGGCATGTGCCACAACTCTCAGCTAATTTTTCTGTTTTTAGTAGAGATGAGGTCTTGCTCTTGCTCAGGGTGGTCTTGAACTCCTGAGCCCATACAATCCACCTGTCTCACCCTCTCACAGTGCTAGGATTATAGGCAGGAGCTACTGTGCCCAGTTATCCTCTGGTAGTCTTGACATCCTCATCTGCAAAATAAAACCTTCCATATATATAATAATATTAAAATGAGATTCTCCCTGGATGCTAGTATAACACGTATCAAATTCCAAATTGGGCTTTAGTGCCCCTAGCACAGTGGTTACGGCATCAGCCACATACACCCAGGCTGGCAGATTGGAACCCATGCCAGGCCTACTAAACAACGATGACAACTGCAACAACAACAACAAAATAGCCGGGCGTTGTGGCCGGCGCCTATAGTCCCACCTACTTAGAAGGCTGAGGCAAGAGTTTGAGGTTGCTATGAGCTGTGATGCCACAGCACTTTACAGAGGGCAACATAGTGAGACTCTGTCTCAAAAAAAGAAAATTTCAAATTGACTGTGAGTTAGATTCCATTTGCAAATTTTGAAATGGGAATGTTGCTCTTTAGATGAATGAATCTCAGCTCTTGAATCAGATCAAGGATAACAGAAAAGGAGATCAGAGAGTGAAAAGGAAAAATTGCTGAAGCAGTGTCTTTAGAAAGAATGATTGTCACAGTCCTCATGGGGTAAGAGCAGCAAAGCACTCTCCTTTGACTCACAGCTAGTCAGGCAGGCTTCTGCACAGGCTGAATCTATTTGCTGCTCCTGGAAGACACAAAGGACTATTGATTCATGCTTAAGAAAGCTACAATGGGCTATGAGGAGAAGATGAGAAAATTAGAATGGCTAGGGTGAAATCAGCCTGCACTTCCAGATTTGGTGAAGTAAGGGATGTGAAGTTGTCTTTCATAAACCATACGTGGTCTGAGAGTTAGAAGACGGCAGGAACCAATGTGGGGTCATTCTGGGTTATGTTCAGTAGAGTGATCTGGAGGGACAGAGGATCCCTAGAGAGATAACAGGTGAACTCAGAACGGTCCAGCAAGTGACTATCCAGAATACAGAAGCATCTGCAGGACCACCAGGCCAGGCCCGGTGGCTCACGCCTGGAAGGGAGGCCAGGGTGGGAGGATCCCTCGAGCTCAGGAGTCTGAGACCAGCCTGAGCAACAGTGATACTATCCCTGTCTCTGCTAAAAATAGAAAAAATTAGCTCGAGGTTGGTTACTGTGAGGTAAGCTGGCATCACCATGGTGCTCTAGCCTGGGCAAGAGTAAGACTGCCTCACAAAAAAGGAAAACAAAAGAGGCAGCTATAGGAGAGAGGGTCTTAGAATCTTTACTTCAGTGCCAAAAAGAAGAAGAAAGAATTCTATCCAAGCACGGTGACTCACACCTGTAATCCTAGCACTTTGGGAGGCTGAGGTGGGTGGCTTGCTTGAGCTCAGGAGCCCAAGATCAGCCTGAGCAAGAGCAAGAGCAAGAGCCTGTCTCGACTAAAAACAGAAAAATTAGCCAGGCATTGTGGTGGGCCTACTGAGTCCCAGCTACTTGAGAGGCTGAGGCAGGAGGATTGCTTGAGCCCAAGAGTTTGAGGTTGCTGTGAGCTCCGATGCTGCCACAGCACTCTGCCCAGGGTGACAGAATGAGTCTCTGTCTCCAAAAAACCAAAAAAGAGTGAGTTCTTCTGCCCTGTCAGAACAAGGTGAGGCTACCGCTCCAGGTGAGAACAGACACACCCCTTGATCCCTTCTGCCTTGTCTCTGATGGAGATACAGCTGCTGGGGTGTTGGGCAGGAGGCAAAAGAGAAGAAAAGAACTTAAGAGTGAATGATGATCTTCTTCAAAGACAGGCAGCTGCCACCTCCTGCCCGCAGCTCGGAGGACAGGGAGAAATCTTATGAAGATTGAAGCATTTAAACTCATAGTTGGTATATCCTAATTTTTTCTTTTATGTGACAGCAGCTCACTCTGTCACCTTGGGTAGAATGCTTTGGCATCATCATAACTCACAGTAATCTCGAATGCTTAGACTCAAGCAATCTTCTTGCCTCAGCCTCCTAAGTAGCTGGGACTACAGGTGCCCACCCACAATGCCCAGCTAGTTTTTCTGTTTTTAGTGGACGGGGTCTCTCTCTTGCTCAGGCGGGTCTCCAACTTCTGAGCTCAGGTGATTCACCTACCTAGACCTCCCGGAGTGCTAGGATTACAGCCGTGAGCCACCCATCCCATCCTGTTTTTATATTCTAAATGTTGCTTGTATTTGGAGTAATGATAGCACTTTCTGTCCCCAAGAATGAACAAAAAAGTCACAGGATTTTCTGAAGTTTCCATCAGAGGAGGGGAAGATTAGCTACTTCAAATAAATATTTTAGATAGATGGTAGGAGATAAAAATACGTTGCATCTTGATCATTACAAATGGTTCTTAGTTAACACCTGCTTGAATGTTTGGGCGAGTAGATTCTCAGCGAATGTTGATTCTTGCTTATCTTTTTTGATCTGAAGTTTCCGTCTTGAAAACGATACCTTTTGGGGTGTGACAAAATATCTGTTAGCACAGATATTGTATTCTATATGGGAAGAAACTGCTAGGATCCTCCTCTCCCTTGCTCTCTTCTTCATCATTTTGCCTGATGAAGTAGGCAAATGAACTGTCATTTTGCAAGTGTAGCCACCTAGGATGGAGTTACTGGAATTTCCCTACGTATACAATATCTGAGTGGTAATCTTAAAAGACAGCACAGAATTCTAACCGGGTTGTACACAGGTCACCAGAAAAGGTGCTGGAATCTTTACACAGAAGGCCTTCACTCTAATAATGTATGTTTGTTTCCATTTTTTTTTAGGTCGTTAAATCCATTCAGGTGGAGTTTGGGTTCCTCAAACAATTCCTTCAGTTGAAATTTGAAGATCGTCTTAAAGAGGAGTCTTTAAGTCTCTTCAATGTGCTACATGAGCGAATCTTAGCGGTAGAACACTACTACAAACAGGTAGATGCGCTCTCTTCTCCTTTGTCTTATATGTGGATTGATCTTTTGGCTCTGAGGTGTGAACTGCAGTGTTTAATGTAGAACTTCGGACGGTCATTTAATGTCCCACGCTCTAGTTAATATGTGCGGTTTGACTACGTGTCAGAAACTTTCGTAAGTACCTTGTATATGAACTAATTTAATCCTGACACTGACCTGATGAAGTAGGTGAAATTATTTCCCCTCTTTACAAATAAGAAAACTAGGGTGCAGAAAGTTTAATTTATTTGCTCAAGGGCACCAGTTAAAAAGTAGCAGAGCTGAGGTTCCAGGCCAGATGGCCTGATGCTTGAGTTCCTGCATAAGAAATAATTTCTTACGGTTTTCTGTGATCTGAATTGTTCTTTAGTGGCTGTGTAGGAACCAAAGACTTGAAAAAACTATTGCTTGAAGGAATTTCCTAAAATCTTTGGTCAGTGTAGCATACCAATCTATTATGAACGCAAATATCATTATTATTTCTGTACTATAAAAATAAAAACACCCATTTGGGGTTTTGGGGGTTTGAGGTTTTTTTGTTTGTTTGTTTTTTTCTTTAGTTTTTAGAGAAGTGCTATTTTATTGAAAATATTCTTAGCCGGGGATTGTGGTGGGTGCCTATAGTTCCAGCTACTCGGGAGGCTGAGGCAAGAGGATCGGCTAAGCCCAAGAGCTGGAGGTTGCTGTGAGCTGTGACACCACAGCAACTCTACAGAAGGCGACAAATATTGGTATAGACTCTGTCTCTAAAAAGAAGGAAAAGAAAAGAAAATATTCTGCTGCTCATATTTGGTACTATCAGAATGGAGCCAAGCTTGTACAGCCAAGAAAAAAAGAGCAACGGAGGAAAAAGAGACATGCTTGGGAGTTAGAGAGTCAGTGGTGGGGAACCCTATCTTTTGATGACCACGCCATACTAAGTACTGTGCTAAGCCTTTTAAACACAATCACTCTAATAGCCCCTCAAACTCCTGGAATAGAAATTCTATAATCCCTGACATACAGATAAACTGAGCTTGTCACAGTTAAGACAGAAAGGGGCACAAAGATGTTTAAATTCCACCCCCTCTGACTCGGAAGCCTATTTGCTGTTTACATTCCATGCTGGGATCAGAACTGATATCAAAATCAAAGACGTTTTTTAAAAATGTACTATCTTTCACTGTTACTCCAAATGAATACAATCAAATTGTTTGATTCATCAGAACAGAAATCTAGTATATAAATAAGCTACTCTCGATTTCTTTTCATGAGTAAATCCCATTCAAAAAAAGTACAAGGAGGCTCAGCTCCTGTAGCTCAGTGAGCAGGGCACAGGCTACATACACTGAGGCTGGCAGGTTCGAACCCAGCTAAAAACAACAATGACAGCTGCAACAAAAAAATAGCCGGGCCTTGTGGAAGGTGCCTGTGGTCCCAGCTCCTTGAGAGGCTGAGGGAAGAGAATCATTTAAGCCCAAGAGTTTGAGGTTGCTATGAGCTGGGACGCCATGGGCACCCTACCTAGAGCGATATAGTGAGACCCTGTCTCAGAAAAAAAAAAAAAAAAGAAAAAGAAAAAAGTACAAGGACTAATTCTCATATTAATCTAGAATATTTTTTCAAGTACAAAGATCAGAAGATATGAATCACATATAGATTTTAGTACTTCTGAAAGCAGTTCTAAGAACGCAATAAAAGGCTTTACTTGATGTGTAAAATGAAGCAAAGAGCTGAAATTGTCTCTATTTTCTCCATCTGATCTTTCTATTGCTGGTTAAGTATCAGTAAAAATTGAACTGGAATGTGTTGGAATAGCTGTACTGAGGAGTAATGATTATAAAGGGAAGTTTCCCGGAGATTGTGCTGACTGGGATTTTGTTTTTTACCGTGAGTCCCTCCCTAATAGCCTACTAGGTATGAGTCACATTTGAAAATACATCCAGGTGCTTATTGTATTTATTTGTGGTTTGCAGAGAGAAGATAACATAAGAAAATGCTTCTACCAGCAGTTGTCCGATGCCATTGCTACAGTCAAAGGGGTATACAAGGTGAGTCTTTGGTGCCGTGGTGGGCGGGGCGGCCTCAGTGCCTGCGGGCACGTGGAGAGGGGCTCACTTTGGGTTCCCAGCTTGTGCTTCTCGCTTTGAAGGTCTGTGTCCTCCATTTTCAGGTTATCTCCGAGGAACCAGGCCTAAGGCTACTCATGCTCAAGTTCACTTTACCAAAATAGTCCTTTTAGGATGACAGATCAAACTTTCCAGAAACTGGAAAATTCTGATCAGGTATCCAAGCACTCAGGCAAGACTCAAAGCAATACAAAGTTTGTTCCGGAAGACGCAGGTGGATGGAAGTCAGATAGTCCTGAGGGAATTCATGGTCTGTGGCAAATCCCAGGGGACAGCCTCTGACCCTCAATGGGTCAAATTTTCTATTGATATGGATTCTTCTATCCGCCACACTGGGGGCTTCGCCCTTCTTCAGATGGGAAACTTTCTATTTTCAATTAATTTTTTTAGACTCAGCAAGGACCTTGTACTTCTTTTAGTGCTGATAACCATAATCTCACCTTCCTCTTTTTTTTTTTTTTTTAAAGAAAAAACAGAGTCACACTCTGTCCATCTGGGTAGAGTGCTTCATTGTCATCATAGCTCACAGCAACCTCAAACTCTTGGGCTCAAGCGATCCTTTCCCCTCATCTCCTGAGTAGCTGCGACGATCGGTGCCCAGCCACAAGGCCTGGCTAGTTTTTCTCTTTTAGTAGAGA
>CAUYON010029892.1:0-10199 GCA_963573935.1 Arctocebus calabarensis
ATATACATTCTGAAATATTTTCATTGAACTATTTAACATAGCCTTCATGGCCTTTTAATCACCATATGAAAACATTTATATTCTACATTTAGTAATTTTCACCTGTACCCTTCTAAGATGCACCATAGGTGTGATCCCACCAGTCACCCTCCCTCCCCCCATCCTCCCCCCTTCCCTCCCTTCCCTTGCCCCTTTCCCCATTTCTTGTGCTATAACTGGGTTTTAGCCTTCATATGAAAGCTATAGATTTGAAGAAGAGTGGGAGGAAATCTGAAATACTGAACTCTGAAACCAAATGGGATGATTGGATTACCTAAGGCAACTGTTGGAACTATAATGGTCCTTCCGAGTTCACTAGATTGGACCAAAATGAACCACTCTTAACTCTGTACCTCGAGATGCTATGGGCTTGGGAGGAGGATTAGTTCAAATGTTAAAATAGAGAAATGACATTCTTTCTTCGCACATATGATGAGTGCACACGGTAGTCTGTTAGGCACAGAGAAGGAGGCATGCCTTTCTCTCCTGAAAGCCTTGTCTTGCATGTGGGTTGGGGGTATAGGACAGGAAGGCCTTGTTTGACAATAAAATTGGTTAGCATACCCTGAAAATGGAAAGTAGTCCTGGGCATAGCAGAGTTTGGGAAAGTTCCTAGTGGGGGCAAGTCCCCGAATGGCTTTTCTTTGGGGACTGACCCTGGCTAGGGAAGGTGTGGCAGCTTCTCTGACCATTGTCTCTGTCAGGCTATAGAGGATGCTGTGGTTGACATCCTACCTCCATACCACACTAGCTGGTTATTACAGCCACTGTAGTATTTTCAGTCTTGTTAGCATCAGTTGGTTGAGGAATAGATAAGCTTCTTTCCACTTATTGGAGCCAGTGAAAGCAAGAATATATCTTCCTGGGACCTTCTTGGAAAGAAATTTTTCCCTTGAGAGAGAGAAGTGATAGGTTAACCTAATGACCTGGATGACAAAGTGGAGAGCAAATAGAACAGGATTTCGAATGACAGGGTTGAACCACTGGATCAACTGACCCAGAAGCCTACCTCACCCCTGGACTTCCCACAGGATGAGCTGCGTTTCTTTACTGTTTGAGTCTCTTGGAGGTGAGATTCAGTTATTTGTGGTGCCAAGTAACTTTTCAGGCACATAGGCCATTGATAACAGCAAGGAATGGAATGATCCAGAGACAAACTAGTTTGATCATTGCTTTGATGCCAAGTATATATTCCAAAGGGAATTTTCTAAAACTCTATTCATAATGCTCCCAAGTAGGTGAGAAATTTATGGCATGGAAATTCTGGATATCTGATCCCGTTCCTGATTCTTCTAGTAACTAGCAGCAAATATCAGTTCTCTAGATCTCACTTTCCTTACTTGTGGAAGGAAGGTGTTAGACATGAGTCTCATCAGTTCTTACAGTTTTGGTGTACGCTTAACAAACATGGGAAGACTGCTTAAAGGATAGTTTGGGGGGTCTTCTTTAAAATTCTGATTAATTTTAACAACTGTAATACTAAAAATATTGTAATATAAAGTGGTACAAGGACCGTGTTGAGGAAATTCTGAACTAGAGACACAGTAAGATCTTTCCAAGTCAAACTGGAGCCTGATTTGTCCTAGCTACCAACAATTCTGGCCTGTACTATTACTGGACTTACTCTTCCCACTTGGGAGGATACCATGGGCTCTAACAATAAAACACGGGGATGGGTGACCAAATGCAGAGGGTTAGAGACTCATCAAGCAGGGAAGAACTGTAAGAGGTCAAGGCCGTTCCCCTTCCTGCTTCTACCCTCTATCAGAGGTGCCCAAATTGGTATCTGCTTCTATCCACAGAGATCTCAAGAATGTGATACCACATCTACCCTTGGTTGTTGCTTCATGTAAACTCAATTTAAGAAGACAGGTTAGGGAATCATACAGTCTGACTAATCATATCTGCTCAACGTGCTAATTTTCCTATCAGTCCAGTATAAGTGTCTGATTATCAAAGAATTAGTAAACAAAATAAAACATTTGAAACTGAAATTCATAATTGACAGAAGGTGAACTAATGGAAGTTCATCCTTACAGCTGGTTTAATTTCCTCCTGCTGCAACTCAAGCTAGTTTTCTCTTAACATTCTTCTCTTTGGAGTGGGAATAACTGTGATTACCATTCCTCTATAATAATCTTTCATTCTTTTAAAGAGTTATTAACTTCCCCTTCAGACTTCACTTTTTAAGGCTTAAAAAAATCCCACTTCTCTTAACCTTTCCTCATACATTTCATTTTTCAAACATTTTCATTATGTATCCCTGGATTCACTCCAACTGTTCCACATCTTTAAGCAATGGTGTTGTAAATAGTACTAAAATAATAGCTCTGGTGTTGTAGCTTTCGTGTACTTCTTTTGTTGAGGGAGGGCAGTGCAGTGGGAGTGTGGACTCTGGTGTCAGGCTGCCTGGGCTTGAATCCTAAGTCTGCCACTTTGGCAGAGTATTTAATCCCCCAGCCTCAGTTTCCTCATCTGTGAAATGAGTATAATAATAGTGCCTTGCCTCATAGAGTTGCGGAGATGATTAAATGAGTCAAATTATGTAAAGAACTCACAATGGCACCTAGTACAGAGCTATTGTCATCGAGGGCTAAGTCATGGAAAAAGAGAGAATACAGAAAGAATATGTCTAAAAATGGCGGTTTTATTCACACAGAGGCCAAGTTGGAGGATCGCCAGCTATGGAACAAGAATTTTTATTGTTTGGGAGTGAAAACCTTAAATGTTGCATCTACTGCTGACTCCCCAAAACAGGGGCAGAACACCTGGGTTCCAGGCTCTTCTATGTTACTTGATAGCTACGTGCTTTAAGGAGGTTCCCTTAAATGTCCTGAAACTCAGCGTCAGAGAGGATGTTGTTCCATAAAATAGGAATGACAACGATTTATCCACCTGAACTATATGAAAAGCATTTTCAGTCTCTTTCGAGCATCTGGTTTGTGAGTTTCTAATACTAAGGTTTGGTTAACAGGTGGTAGGAAGTTGGGATAATAAAGTCACAAGTCATAACAAGTCAAAACCTACTGGAAAAAAGAGAGGGAGAAAAGATGAAAATAAATAAGTGTCCTTTCTAAAAGTCAGAATGCAATAATAGAGCTTGAATCCAGGTTGGTTTTAAAAGCCTGATTTCCCCTCTTTTTTGATAATGTGCAGTGGTTGAGAGGGTAGGCGTTGCCGTTGACTTTGATACAGATTTTGGCTATGGAATATTACTCAGAGTTCTTATCTTCCTTGGGCCTCGAATGTTTTATCTGTAAAATGAGGATATTTATGCCTACTTTTCAGGGTTATTTAACAAGGTAATATATGTGACGCACACAGCAGAGTGCCCCAGAATGGTACCTTGTCTGTTAGTTCTCTACTGGGAGCAGTCCTGAACTAATTTCAAAATAATTAGTTCTTGGTCTTTCTGAACACATGCCTATCTGAATGTTCTGTCTGGAGTACACCTATGAGAATCTCAGGTTTGGAGGAGGGAAGGTTCAAGTTATTAAGAATGAACAGATTAAGCAGTATTTATCAACCTTTTTTATCTCATGGCACCTATAGTTAGAATTCCATGGCACTTTTAAATTATCTTGAGAAAAAAAAAGAGTAAAGAAAAAAATATATTTACTGTGCTTTGAACTTCTTTTGAAAATAATTAATGATCTTTAATAATGTTCACAGCACACCTACCATCTTCTCACGGTGCATCAGTGTACCATGGCACACCAGTTGAAAATCACTGGGTTGTAAGATGGAAACGTCTCCTTTCCAAATTTGATCACATTCGCTTAAAGTGTCAGTGGGGGTGGAGGGCAGACCCAGAGGAGAACTGAGGAGGGTGGTGCAAAATCGCGAAGCCACATATGATAATGCAAACCACATTTCCTGGCTCCACCACTTAGTCCTTTCCCCTGGGAAATTTTTACTGGTATTTTGCCTTACTGTGAGTCTTGCACTTCCTGTTATGAACTGGTTAAGAAGATAATTAGAACATGGTTATGGGAAATGGTAATGAAATGCACCTTACTATTTAGCAAGAGAGATTGAGACCACTGTCATTTGGGAGAACAGTAAAAGTAAGTTATTATTTTTTTAAGTAACATTTACTACTTTTTATAGGATAAAGGAACACACTGTCTTATTTTAGAAATTTATGAAAAACACAGGAACATAAGGATTATTGAAATGACAAATTTTTCCACCCCTCAGTAATATTATAATTACTGTTCACATGTTGTCAATTTTTCTTTCTTAATCTTTCTCTGGGAGTGTTTATGTATTTATGCATATATTTTGTATACAATATGCAATATTGAAACATTTTCTATTAAGTGTATTTAAATAAAATCTGGATTGAAATATGCACATATATAAACATAAATGTAGTATATACACATAGATAATTTTTCATCCTGCTCTTAGTTGTAGGGTAAACTTTTCTTTACATTATTACAGATTTTTAGAAAATAGATATCATTTTGTGTTTATAATATGATTAATTTAGCCCAGATTGACATTTATGTTATTTCTGTTTTGATGTTGTAAATAAAGCTGTAATAAGCATTTTTCCCCACATAAACTGCTATGCATATCTGTGGTTATTTCTTTGGGATAAATTTCTCCCCAAATCTACGAAGGTTCCTGTAAGGTTGCTGAGTTAACTTCTAGGAAGATACTAACATGTTGTTCACCAGCAATGTGTGAGAATTCTCACTTTGCTTCACTATCATCAAATTAATAATCTTTTTTTTTATTCTTTGTTAGATTGCTTCTTATTTTTATAATGTCTGTATGTGTTTTTTAAATGGGTGAATTTGAAAGGATTTGTTATTTGTATTTCTTTAGTATAATTGCTTTTAACCCTCTGACCATATGTGGATGACTTATTTATTTTCTTATGAGTTTCTATACACACTTGAATATGTGTGTTAGTGTGTGTATGTGGGTTAAGGTAAACTGCCTGTTATAAATGTTGTAAATATTTCCCTGTAAATTTCATTGACATTTTGTTTATATTATTTGATGTTTTCAAATTTATTATATCCAACTCTATCAATACTATCTAAAATACATTTGTTTTTAATGTTTTCAAATTCCTGAGATCGATGTATTACTTTAAAAAAGAAAATCAATTTTTATGTTTTTTTTTTTTTTTTTGAGACAGAGCCTCAAGCTGTCACCCTAGATAGAGTGCTATGGCATCACAGCTCACAGCAACCTCCAATTCCTGGGCTCAAGTGAGTCTCTTGTGTCTGCCTCCCAAGTCGCTGGGACCACAGGCGCCCGCCACAACGCCCGGCCATTTTTTGGTTGCAGCCGTCGTTGTTTGGTGGGCCCGGGGGCTGGATTCGAACCCGCCAGCTCAGGTGTACGTGGCTGGCGCCTTAGCCCGTTGAGCCACAGGCGCCGAGCCAATTTTTATGTTGTTTTTATTTGTAAAATAAAACCCTTTGATCCATCTAGAATTATTTTGGTGTAGGATATAAGATATAGTGCAAATGAATTATTTCTTTTTTTTGCCTAAACCTTAAGGTTTTTTTTTTCTTTTTTTCTTCCTTTTGGTAAGAAACAAAGATTTCCCTAAGCCAAGCAAAGACTACAGAAGCAAAGCAGTTTGTTTCCTATCCACTGCAGACCGTGTGAGGAGGAGTAAAAGAGCAAGTGACTGGCCCCTGGGTCTCGGGGAGTCCTCAACCACCGGCCAATGTTGCCATAGCAGAGCTGGCTTGTTTCCATACGAAGGGAGAGGCATTTGGACGCTTCTGCTCTCAAGGTTCCTAGTAAAGTCATGGAGGCAACAATCTTCTGTTGATTGAATTTTAACTTAATTTAATTTCCTTGGCAATCACAGATGGTGTCATCCAGCAGCTAGAGGCTAAAAAGGGGCACTCTACAAACGAAATGAAAACATGTTGAGTTATAATCAAAAGCACAAGCAAATGGAAGCAAAAGTGTGACCATTGACAGTGAATTGCACGTGTATTCTCAGCATAGTGAAGGCTGGGCCTGGACACCGAGCGCTTTGTGCCACTTTACGCAGCAACAACCATGTCACTGGAAAAAGACGATTCTTGGAATTGGAGTTTACTAGGATGGGCCTCAAAGAACTTAAAAAAAAAACGCTGAAGAAAAAGTATTAGAGGGTTCTTAATGAGTAGAATCGATACAGCTACATGTATGTTTGATTAGAAATAACAGAAAAAAATCTTAGGGAAGAGGGTAATTATATCTCAGTCCAAATCAAGAAGGGACACACACCTTGGCTTTGCTCTGGTGTTATCATAGTAAAATATTTATATAAATATTTAATATGAAACAAAATAATAAAAATAGTTCACATAAAATATTAAAATATTTTTATTACAAAAATTCCCATATTTGATGCTTACTAATTTCTATCTTCTGAAATGAGCTGTCTGCGTCTGATGAAATGATAAGGATGGGCGGGAAGCGTCTCGTGCAGGGGGAGGCCCAGCCCGCGGAGTTTACAGGAGGGTCCCAGGGGCGGGGCGAGTGTCACCTCTGCCTGCAGACGAGGTCCTTACTCCGCCAGTTAACAGCCATTTCTTCTAAGAGTAGACGCTCCTCAATGGTGCTGCCTAGCGATTTCTGGCCAGGGATATGTGTGTGTCACTTCTAATACACCCGCACAATAGGTGGGTAGAGGAAGCAGCCACGTTCCCCGGTGCTGGGACATGACACTGAGCCCCCACGCCAGCTGCTGCGGTCACCCTGGTCGCGGGCTGTAGACGCTTAGGCCTGGGCCATTTTCTGATCCATGCTGATACGATGCCACTTTCTTTCTGTCAGTCTTTGCCGGAGATGTGGATGTTTCGAGCCATAGTCAAGGGAATATGAAGCCACCATTGTTCATTTTTTTCCAATTTTGGCGAATAAATGGTATGCTTTCATAAAATTTGTTAAAACGCAACTCCGATAAGCGAGTGGATCTAAAGGTGGCTGTCAGATAGCCCTTTTTAAAAATAAAAAACCAGCAGTTTGCAATGCTCAGATTGTACTATTTTCTATACCCTTGTAACAGGTCAGGTGCCAGAGCTTGATGAACGAGATAGAATCGCACAATGGGATCAAAGGGACAGCCAGCCCAGTTTATTTCCAGAGGAAAAGCTTACCAGGACACAAAGGAGAAAAAAAGGACTCGGCTTGAAACCAATTCTTCCCCGAAGTACAAACGTCAGGGAAAAGCCGTCACCTGCTGCAGTTACATACACGGCTATTGGTGCTGTGATCCGGGCCTACCCACCGGGAAGTAAATTATTTGATGAACCGGGAGAATATCAGCAGTTCATTTGGGTTAAAAGGAAATCCTCGCCCAAACTGTATCTTTGAAAATTATCTGGATAATTCAGGTGAAATGGCCTTTTCTCCCTTCTGAATTATTTAAGCCATTGATTACATCCATCCGCTCCGCATCAGAGACGGGAAGGGCCAAATGCCTTTTCAGCGCCTCCTTTTCTACCGGGCCCTTTTATGGGACTTACTCTTGTCTGCATCCGGAGTTTTTGTAAATAATCACCCGCCAGCTGTCACCGGTTGGTTCTCCTTTCACCTGTTCTATTTGCAAATCTGAGCAATCCAAACCTGTTTGGGTAACATTCCCCAACGGGCTCAGAGGACACAAGTGGTTCTTCAGCTCAGCCATGATCCTATCATTAGTCACTTTAACATTGGTGATTAGTCTGTTCTTTGGGGTATGTGAAATTTAATTGACGGTGCAGATAGAATTTTATTCACTGGAGAGAACTGATTACAGGGCTGCTTATCAGGACACGTGGAAATCCAGGAACCTTTTGTGTGAGTCTCCACATGTGGTGATACTGAACAAAATGGTCATTTGTTTTCAAGTGCTTAACTCTAGTTTTTTCTCCAAAGCTTTTTTTCCCCCCTCCTGCTGGCTTTGGTCCTGTCCCTTATGACTACTGGAGCGACTCAAACTTAAGAGAGCAAATAGAAAAGGGACAGGAATTGGCCTCTGGGACAGGCCTGCTTGCTCCCTGGCAAGGTGGGCCCTTAGCTGGGCACAAGAATCCAGGGAAATCTGCGCGTTCATGTGTTGAATGAATGAGCCCAGCTGGATACACTGGTGGATGTGGCATCATAATGAAAGTATTTGTTTTAATTTAATTAAATATTTTAGTCCAGATTCTAAGTCAGCTATGTTATGTATAAACAAAAGGTCTCTATTTTTGAAATCCAAGCCCCTGGATCCCCATCTTCTCTATGATAATTATTAGGACAAACTACATAAATTCTCTGAGCCACACATTCTGCATCTATAAAGTGGAACTAATGGTTCCTGTCAGGCCTCCGTGGGCAGACATGAGATTTGAATGAAAACCTGAAAATCGTTAGTGGGCTGTAAGCAAGCTGTCTAACAATATGACAAAGGGAGGCGAGGTTTTGAGCAAGAGTGGAGAAACTTTTCATGCTGGAAGGCTGCATTAATTTAGCTACAAACAAATAAGGCGGCATTCAAGAAACTTCAATTACATGTACTTAATAATGTTCCTTATTTTGTAAAAATCTTAACTGCTATTAACTTAATAATTTCAAAGAATGAAAACTATTTGTTAATTTTAAAGTTAACTAACCTTTTAAGGACTTTGTTATATCTGCTTTGTGTTAGAAAGCATTTGAATATTTGAATGCAGCATGGAGGTCCATAGTTTCAGTGGAACCTTTAGTTGGGTAGCAGTCATTTGTGACTTTAAGGGTGTCTTGATCTGGGTTAATGTAGATTCACAGCAGTGAGTGGCTGGAAAGCAGGAAAGCATTTTTCGGGCATGTTGCTGACGATGTGGGCATTCTGTTACATTTTTCTGGATTTCAGTTGGATCTTTCTTATCAGTAAGTAATGACTTTTAAATGTCATCTCCTAAGAGCTCAATCAGTTCCAGCTGTAGTTCTTTAGGTGCCTTGGTGATATCAACTAGAGGAGGTTAAAATGCTAATTTGAGTGTGATGTAATGATTCTCAAAGTTAGTGAACCTTTCTTTGTGTTCTCCAATTAATAAGTGGATAACTGCTGTGTATAATTCAAATGATTCACATATATCATCTTGCTCATTAGTGATGTTTGCTAACTGGGGAAAATGTTCATTCAAAATTTCTTTTGAAGAAGAAACATTTTGCAAAAAGATAGCTTTTCTTAAAATGTTTGAACTTGTTTTTTTTTTTTTGGCCACATCTTGTATATAGACTCTTTTACCTTGCAAAGAAATATTTAAGTCATTTTGATTTGCCATGATATCATACAGGGGTGCTGTATTCCTATAGAAATATTTTGATAATTCATATTTGCTTATTCTGTTCTTCGTAAGATGTAACTATCTGTTCTCGAAGAGATAAAATTTTGGCTAACACCTCTGGGATAGCCAATACATTTTAGAATGGCATAGCAAAATCCACACTAAACTTCAGCATGTTATGAAACTGATGTTGTGTCTCATGTACACAAATATAGCTAAAAATACTTATAACTTGTCGCCAAATGTCACTTAAAATAGTAGCTTTATTGTATGGATATACCACATTTTGTTTTTCCATTCATCATTTGAAGAGCATTTCAGCTATTTCTATTTTTTGGCTCTTATGAATAACACTGTCATAAACATTCCTGTTCAAGTCTTTGAGTGGAAGTATTTTTTTCATTTTTCTTGCGTTGATACCTAGGCATAGAATATTATATGGAAAATTTATATTTGACTTTCGAAGAAACTATAAAACAGGTTTTCAAAGTGGTCATATTATTTACACTCCCACCGGCAATGTTTGAAGGCCCCCCATCTTGCCAATTATGGCAGACACATTCTTGTCAATACTTGTTTATTCAATCATAAAGCCAGAATAAAGTACTGGGACTGATACTTGCCATAACATGTATAAACCCAGAAAACATTATGCTAAGAGAAAGAAGCTGGACACAGAACACCGTTTACTGTATGACTCCATTTAGATCAAGTACCACTAAAGAGGCAAAGCCATACAAAAAAGAAAGCAGCTGTGTAGGGCTAGAGGTAGAAATGGAAATTTATTTGGAGATAACTATTAATAAAATGAGTATGAAGGATCTTTTTGGGTGATAAAATTGTACTAAAACCACCATGGTGATAGTTACACTATTCCTTAAATTTACTAAAAATCACTGG
>CAUYON010029893.1:0-11903 GCA_963573935.1 Arctocebus calabarensis
CCCTTGATTGCACTAATGTATGCAGCTATGTTTTAATAAAAATAAATAAATAAATAAAAATGGCAATAAGATTGGTGGTGTGAAGGTTCACAGGAGAGAGGGAATTTGATAAAACTGTACAAAAGTTTATTCAGAGAAATAGCTGAAAAAATTTAAAATTGGAAAACTGCTTATTTCAATATCAAATCTATAATGAAGTCCCAATAATCACAACTATGTGGGCTGATACAAAACACCACACAAAGAGAAAGGAATGAGATTGTATAGACAGCCCCAAAACTGAGGTCAATCAAGTAGACTTTTCAACAATGGGGTTTTGAAAATTGACTATTGAAAAAAAATCAAATTCAATCTTCACATCACACCATACATCAGAATAATATCATTTATGATATCATTTAAAAGAAAATGTATACAAGTATTTGATTAATGAAAGATGGACTTCTAAAGCAAAAAGGAAAGTTTAGGCACGGTGGCTCACAACTATAATCCTAGCACTATGGGAGGCCAAAGTGGGTGGATAGCCTGAGGTCTGGAGTTCAAGACTAGCTTGAGCAAGAAGACGACTCTGTCTCTATTAAAAATACAAAATCTAAGGAGAGAGAGACAGAATGAGGGAGAGGTGGAGAAAGGAAGAGCAGAGAGAGGGAAGGAGCGAGGGGGGTGGGATCTTGGTGTGTGCCACACCTTTTGGGAGCAAAACACGATTCTAAAAGGGACTTTACCTAATAAATGGAATCAGTGTGACCTGCTTTCTTGTACCCTCAATGAATACCCAACAACAACAACAACAACAAAAATACAAAAACTAACTGGGTGTTATGATGAGCACCTGCTACTCAAGAGCTGAGGCAAAAGGGTCTTTCGAGCCTAAGAGTTGGAGGTTGCTGTGAGCTATATGTCACGGCACTCTACCAACGGCAAACAGTGAGACTGTCTCAAAAAAAAAAAATTATATAACTTTGATAATAAACCAATGTAAAAATTTTACAGGTCAAACATGCTTTGATACCATGCCATGGTAGGTAAAATTCCGTTCTTTGTTTTAGAATGAGACATGAAGAACAAGAATCCAAGTGTAGTCTCCTGTTTAAATGTAAAACCCTCAAGAGTTAGAGCAGCACCTCAAGACAGCATGCGTTGTTAATGTAATAAAGAGTTTTTATTCTAATTCACAAATAGCAACTACCCTGAGATCCTTCCAGAGCTTTTTCTTCATTGTCTGATCCAGTAGTCCCCAACATTCTTGGCATTAGAGACCAGTTTCATGGAAGACAATTTTTCCACAGACAGTGGTTGAGGGGGAACCACTGTGTGTCCGTGGGGATGATGATTCAAGCACATTACATCTCCACTTCAGATCATCAGGCAATAGATTCTCAGAAGGAGTATGTGACCCAGATCCCTCAAATGTGCAATTTACAGTAGGGTTCACGCTTCTATGGGTATCCAATACCATCACTTATCTGACAGGTGATGAAGCTCCGGCACTGTTGCAAGCAATGGGAGCAGCTGTAAATACAGATGAAGCTGCACTGCTCACCTGCCACTCACCTTCTGCTGTGTGACCCAGTTCCTAACAGGCCACAGAACTGGTCTGTGGCCCTTGGGATTCTGAGCCTGCAGAGTGCAGACCTAACTCACACCAACCCCTCCTATCCACCTAGAAAGCCCATGACTGAAGAAGAAACAACTGGTGCAGAAAGGGTAGTCAGGGTGTGGAGTCTCCACCTGTGTGCATTCTGATCCATCAATGCCTATGCCAAACCAACTGTTACATCCCTAGACTATCTCCCCTGCTAGACAGTATGAAAAATTAAGCCATTATCAAGGTTTGTTTGATGTAGTAACTACCATGTTAGCCAGAAAATTGGGCCCTGGGAGCATCAGTGAAAGCTAGATACATTTTGATGGATGCATGGAGAAAGAGCAAGCCTCAGCCAGCAGACTGCTAGGAGTGACTCAGACATTCAAAGGGCAACCAGGTATTTGCAGATTTTTGTAGGAAAGACTACAGAAAAGGGAAAAGATGAGAAAAAAGTAATACTGAAGACTCTTGAAGACTGACCTCTCCAATTTCATCATTTTACCAATGGCTAACCAGTAAACACAATTTATATCTCACCTACTCTAGCCCTTCGTTAAAGTTCCAAAATATCAGGAGGCCACAGTATTTTTAGAAAACAAGTGGAACAGAGAAAGCACAAAGTATGATGTCTCCCTATCTATGGGTCTAGGAGCAGGGCAGGTAGCAAATTCATGAATAGTGGGAATGCTAAATGCATCCTCTGCAAAGAAAACTGTCCCCACTCCTTGAAATTGCCCCATCAAAAAAAAAGGAAGAGGAAGTTTGAAACTATTTTGCTTTTACTCATCTTGGTGGCTGAGGTTTGGCATTTCCTTTTTGTTAGAGTAAGAAATGAGCATTTCTTTAACACAAACCAATAGAGTTTGAAAAGTTGGTGGCTTTTGAGTCAAAGTTTTTTGTTTTTTTTACTTTCTTTGGTATTAAAAGAAAAAGATTCTAATAATGACATTTTGTGCCAAAGAGTCATTAGACCAAAGATTCTGCCTGAAGCAAACTTTTATGGCCAAGTTATGAACCTGCAAACAGAATCTTAACTATTGTGACAGGAGCTGACTGTAGGAATAAAAATGACTTTGTTAAATAAAATATGTTTATAATTCACTGAGCTCAGAATCAGGTAGGTGAGAAGAAACCTCCAGTGGGTTGTTATGATTTTGCAAAATAGTCAAAAAGAGCAGTTCACTATGTAGGCAGGTAGAAGGGAGCGTGCCCTACTGTCATTATTACTGTGTGTGGTTTTATTTATTCATGGGGTGCAGGGATGCGTGGCCCTTTTGAGCTGCTAAAACATAGTGGACAAAAGCAAGAAAATGAAATGAAATCCTGGCCTTAAAGAGACTGCAACTAAAATGTGTGAGCAAGTCCAGTTTGGCTGATGACAAAACCTTCTGGAGAACATTAATGCAATGAGCTTTTGCAGAATCTCGTAGATTTTAGCAACAATTTTGAAGGGGGAGTGGAGGAGGAGGATATAGATTTATGGAAGTTCTTTTGGGCAACCAAGGCAATATGTAAGAAAACAAGCCCGGCCAGGATGGAAGAATCTCAGTGGGGCATAAAGATTAGAATGAAACAAAGGAAGGAACAAGGCTTAACATCACAGAGCATAGAATTCAGTTCTTTTCCTATTAGGAAAAAAAAAAAATCTTAGCTAATGTATGAGAAAAGTTAGCTCTGGCTTTTCCCACAAGTGGATAACCCAAATAAGTGAAATGAGGATCAAACTCAGGGGAAAAGGCATAGAAAAGAGAAGTAAAACTTAGGGAAGTTTGTGTCTCCAAACAAGCCCTGATGCATCTCATTTCAGCATGTTTAATATCAAAGTAGGTATAAAGAGAGAAAAGGAGGCTAGATGGGGGGTTCACACCTGTAATCCTAGCACTCTAGGAGGCTGAGGTGGGAGGATCCCTTGAAGTCAGGAGATCAAGACCAGCCTGAGCAAGAGTGAGACCCTGTGTCTACTAAAAATAGAAAAAAAAGCCACACATTGTGGCAGGCACCTGTAGTCCCAGCTACTCAGGAGGCTGTGGCAGGAGGATGACTTGAACCCAGGAGTCTGAAGTTGCTTTGAGCTAGGATAACACTATGGCACTGTAGCCCAGGCAACAGATTAAGATGCTGTATGAGAGAAAGAAGGAAGGAAGGAAGGAAGGAAGGAAGGAAGGAAGGAAGGAAGGAAGGAAGAAGGAAAGAGCACACAGACATCAGGAGCATTGCAGCACATGGCTTGGGGGTTAAGGTCGACCCCAAAGCTCTCCTGAGGTCCCTGCCATGAAGGATAACATGAGCTGAAGAGAGTAAAATTAAACAACAGGGTGAGACATCTGAATCCAAGACCAGTCAAAAAACTAAGGGAATTAACTAAGTCTGCAGCACCCACGTATCATCTCTAAGAGTACGAAGAAAACTCACAAATATGACACCTGAAGAAAAATAAAAAGCTAAACACCCAGAAACAGATGCTTTCAGTTAATTTTTTTGACAAGGGAGGTAAGAAGGTTGATTCTCTAATTTTTGGATTCATGAGTTTATAAATCTGTCTTGTATGATGTTCTGGTCAGATTATACCTCTGAACTTATCTTTGCTTGCCTTAAGATGATGTGAATAATGTATCTGATCATGCTACCAAGAATCTTTTTACTTTTGCGACCAAGAATCTCACAGCTAGATGGTGACCCAATTGTGAAAAGGTAACTCCTCATCTTCACTATATATGTTTTCTAACTTCATTGTCAAGGCTTATAATTTTTTTTACAGTATTGATATTTTATTTTTCTATGTATTACTTTTTACTAATTCTATAATAAGAAGCTAGCCCAAACGCTCTGGAGTTTGAGGTAGGATATATACCCATATATCACAGATCTTTGAATAGGCAGTTTCTGTGCGTTAAGAAAAATTCTAAGAGACCAGCTGTTCAAACAAGGAATAAAGAACATATTACATGCAGAGTTCAAAATGGCTTTCAAGAAGTTTCTAACCATATCCTTGTGATGGGAAGGCAAAAAGCAGGATGGAGAATGACAACTTTAGGTAGAGTCATACTGGTTTAAAAATGTACCTGAAGGGTACTGATGAACAGGTGAAATCACTGTTAGGGACACTGGCCTGGATTTTTGGCCAATGACTTTGTTAGAGACATGCTTATCGCATTTACAAAGGACAAGACCCGAAGAAGATATTGAGAAAGATACAGTAGGATCCAAGATGATTCTGTTAGCATTACACATTGATTCGGCACAGAAAGATGAAAATTCACATTATCTCATGCAAAGAACTACATGTAGACTTAACATTCAACTAACCAGAGTATCCACTTAAAAAAAAAAATTAAAGGCAAATAAAAATTTGGGAAATGTCTGCAAATATGCTAATAGTCTAAGATTTAACACCCTAAATATAAAAACAGCTTTTATAAATCATTAAGGAAAAGCAGAAGCCCTAATAGAAAAATGATCAAAAAGCTAGGCAGAAAATTTATAAGGAAATTAGTCAGTAATAAAAATGTGGGAGAAAAAATGTTTGCCTTGATCAGGAATCTAGAATATTCAAATTAAATTACGTATTTATGTTGCTTTCTTAAATTTTAACACACCGTTTTGTCAAAAGTCCAAGGTAACAAACATTCGACTGATAGGAAACTGAAATTGTTATAACCTGTCTGAATGGCAATTGATATTAGAAGCCCTACAAATAATCATTTCTTCATTTAGTAATTCCAATTTCAATAATTGATTCAGTAACTATGAAAAATGTATACATTTTAAGTATGTTCAGTACATTATTTGTAACATTATAAATGAGTCTAAATGCCCAATGATTGAAGAATGATTAAATAAAGCTCTGTATATCTGCATAATAAAATGCCATGCAGCTATTAAAAACAACATTGTAGACAAATACCCTGTGAATCAGCAAAATTTTCATGCTAAACATTTAAGCACACAACATTAAGTTAAAATACATTACGATACATATACCCCAAGATCTCATATATGGAAATTAAAAGTCACCCATATGTTCCTCTCCATCCTGCACACAAATTTTAATTTGTGCCATGCTTTTCTCAGCATTTTCTTCCACGCTGGTAGATAAGAGTCATCAAAATACCCTTCATTCATTGTTTCTCATTTACAAGCTGCTGTTAATACATAATTTTGTACATACTTTCTGACAATTCTGTACACATACACCCACAAACACACTTAAACACACACATATATATTTTATGTACATATCTGCTAGATACAAAATATTATCCCCTGGGGAATGGGTTAGGGTAATTTTTGATAGTTTTCTCCAGTTACTAAATTTTCTATCCTGAGTAAGTATTTTATAAACAGGAAAAACTCTAGTAAATATTTCTTTTAAATAAAACAATTGTACACGCACAAAAGTAGTAGCTGCAGTTAAAGTGTGGTGTATATGAAGAGGGCTCAGCGTGACTTAAGATGGGGCTACCACAGCAGCTTATCTGATCTATCCCACTCTATAGCTCTGCTGGCCCCTACATCCTCTGCCTAGAGCTCTGTTTCAATTCTGGTACAGACTCAAAGGGACACTGGCATTCAGAAACACCACCCAAGGAGAACGAGCAGAAGGTGAAGGGTATGAGAAACAGTGATTAGGACAGTGAAGGCTGGCCGGGCGTGGGGCGCATGTCTATAATCTTAGCACCCTGGGAGGCTACGACAGGTGGATTGCTTGAGCTCAGGAGTGCAAGGCCAGCCTGAACAAGAGCAAGACACTTATCACTACTAAAAATAGAAAAAATAGCCAGGCATTGCCGTGGGTGCCTATGGTCCCGGGTATTCAGAAGGCTGACGCAAGAGGATAACTTGAGCCCAAGAGTTTGAGGTTACTATGAGCTGAGATGATACCAGGACACTCTATCCAGGGTAACAGAGTGAGAATCTGACTCAAAAAAAAAAAATTTTTTTTTTTTTCTTTTGAGACAGAACCTCAAGTGGTCACCCTGGATAGAGTGCTGTGGCATCACAGCTCACAGCAACCTCCAATTCCTGGGCTCAAGCAAGTCCCTTGCCTCCGCCTCCCAAGTAGCTGGAACTACAGGCACCCGCCACAACGCCCGGCCATTTTTTGGTTGCAGCCATCATTGTTGCTTGGTGGGCCCGGGCTGGATTCGAACCCGCCAGCTCAGGTGTATGTGGCTGGCGCCTTAGCCTGCTGAGCCACAGGCACCGAGCCAAAAAAAAAATTTTTTTTAAGTAAATAAAAAGACAGTCAAGGCTGCTTAACCAGGAGCAGAGAAGTCTAAGTCATTTTACAGTACTAAGGCTATAGGGTTCTGGAAGACAGAATCAAAAACAAATACGAGAAAATCATATGAGTTGGGATGAAACATGTTGAACCAATTTTTTTTTTAAATCTTGTCAAAGTAGAGGAACTGTTCACTAAAGAATTGATGCTCTTCAGTCACCATACATATTTGATCATAACTAAAGTCAGGGAGAATGTTTGGAGGGAATTTCTATACAAAGATTAGAATTGGTGATGTCTAATGGTCTACCCAGATACTGTGGTTATCTGGCTGGAACTCATTCTTCTATAACTCCAGTTTAGCAGGGATGCCAAGAGTCATTTTACCCTGCCAATGGGCCCAATGAGTTAACCTGGTGGAAGGGGGCAGCAGAGAGTCTTAGCTTTGTCATTCCCATCTCACTAAACTCTCTGCCTTATTCTTACCGTCCAGGTGAGACTGTGTAAGCCCTCTTTAACATTTTCCTAAGTATGAGGACATCCTCATGATAAAAAAGGCACATCTCAACACACTGGCCTCTTACAGCCTGTAAACCACATGTTAAAGCTACAGCTCTATTTGTGTGAAATGTGTCCTATCAAGGTCTTTTTAGGGACTCATAGACTTGGAATCCTAAAAGAATTTTAGGGTGTTTCATCTGCCTACTTTGCAGAAGGAAAGGATTGCCCAGAGAGATAAAGTACTGGAACCATACAGAATAGCCAAGTCACATCTAGAAACTCAATGCTAAGCTACCTCTAAATAATTTCTAGTTATGGTCCAGAAATTCACCATTGCAATGCCCTTCATCCAAACATCATGTGTAGCTTTGTTATCCAATTATAACGATGAACACTAATGGTTTTGTCTTTTGGTCTATACTCCCTGATTTTCATAGAACAATCCCCTGAAGGACTAGTTGTCAGAGTTTTTGCTGTGGCCCTCACGAGGTTAAGTATGCATGAAGCAGAGCTGGTTGAGACTCAGCAGCTAATGGTCTCCTTGGCACACATGTGCACAGCCCACTCATTTATAAAAATGGATTTAGTGCCAAGCACTTTGCTAGTCTCTGGAGCCACAGAGATGACCGTGGCATGGTTCCCTACTACAAAGCAGTAGATATAGACAGGGAAGCACTTACCAGGTAACACAGGGTATTCCTATGTCATGTTTAGATGATAATGCCACTTTGAACAGAGGGTGGGCTAGGGAAGGCTTTAAAGACGAGGTGAGCTTGAGCTAAGTCTCCATGCAATTGAATTCTAAACCTTTGAGCATCTACTTATACCTTATTCCACATTCAGTGATGAGGGAACCGAAGAGCAATAGGCACTCGAGTAAGGTACAGTCCAAAAAGCCTAATTAATATCAAAAAGCATGCCGTGGGGCACCTCCTTCCAGCATGACGGCTATTCACTGAGCACCCACATCTGGGGACACACAAGTGGCACACACCATGCAATCTGCTTCCCGTGAGCTTACCATCTATGAAAGAGAGAAAAGTGATACTGGAAATAAGCAGAAATGATACAGGACAGTATATCATTCCACAATGTAGGCAAAATGGTGTCTAGAAGTGGAGAGAAAGAGACGAAGGCTGCGTGTAGTACCTGGCCTTTTCTGACCCGCCCCTCCCATGTTTGTCTTGAAGTCATTTTAGCAAGGAAGTCTCTAAGGACACAGATAAGGAGCCGACCCAAGAAGAGGCTGGATGACTGACAAGCTCTGTGTCCTGCTGTCCTGCTCCCATCCTTCTCCCTTTCTGAGATGTGCCCCCTCCTCTAAGAGAATCTTTCCTACATTTTTCCCACCCTGGTGACAGGCTTTGGCCCAGGCTTTGACTATGTCCCAAAAATTATTTTGATTCACGGCTTGAGATTTTACAAAACCACACATGCACGCACAGAGCCTGTGGCCTCAGGATCTTGTTTGTTTTTAAGAGTCTAAAGAGTGAGTTTGTTTGGCGGGTTCTATAAATGGAGGTTTTCTTTGCTAGGGAGATGTGAGGGGGCGGACACGGTGTACCGCAGCCGCGGTATGTGTGCACGTCGCCATGGGGTGGACACAGCGCCTGCAGGGGGAGGCTCCCACGGCCATTGGGCAAACATATGCTGGGCCAAGAACACTGCTCTTCAGCCTCCTGAACTGTTTGCTTGAAAGATAACAGTGTCTCTTCCACACAAGCCTTTCACCACCCTCCATAAAGGGAATTTTTAATTCAACAGATGGTGTCTACTCATTGCAAGCCAACCAGAAAAGGAGACATTTACATGGCTGGGCCTCGAGGCCCTAGGGATCCAGAGGGGCCCTGATCAAATACTTGCCCAAAGACCAGCTCCCCATGGTCCGGGCCCCCCTGGAATGGAATCGGGCCAGGAAAGCCAGCAGAAATGTGCCAAATGCTGATTCTGTGAGGTCCTAGTTGGCTGAAGAAGGTGAAAACATGTTTTCTGTCCCAGACTATAAGATAGCTTTATATCTCGAGCAGGAAAGAAGGCTCTAGGCCAGTGGTTCTCAACCTTCCTAATGCCGCAACCCTTTAATACAGTTGCTCATGTTGGGGTGACCACCAGCCATAAAATTATTTTGTTGCTACTTCATAACTGTAATTTTGCTACTGTTATGAATCATAATGTAAATATCTGATATGCAGGATGTATTTAGGTGACCCCCTGTGAAAGGGTCGTTGGACCCCCAAAAGGGTCACAACCCACAGGTTGAGAACCGCTGCTCTAGGAGATATGGTGACCACCAAAAGTGGCTTGCTATTGCAGACATTTCCTTCCTTCCAAAACAGCTCTAGCTTTGTCCTTTGTAAAACATCTCAAAGAACAACTTTGTGACATTTGCTTTCCATTTCCTATCACTATATATCCTGTGCCCCAAGTATTGACATCGAGCGACATTGGTGATAAAAAGATCAGATGTTTGCAATGTGGAGAAGAATTTTTCCTAGGGCTAAAGCAAGGCTCGTGCCTCCTTGTCTGATTGGTGCAGGGTGGTAGAATGTGAGGGTGGCATTTTCACAGCCAGTGTGTTGTTCTGATGGACGCTATCTTGTCAACTCAGCCAGGCCAAACACAAATGTAGTAAGTAAACACACAAAGTAAGACCACTACATGTGGGACGTGGGATCTTTTTGGGGGGGTTTTGTTGCAGTTCGGCCAAGGCCAGGTTTGAACCTGCCACCCTTGGTATATGGGGCCGGCGCCCTACTCACTGAACCACAGGCATCACCCCGGGACGTGGGATCTTTAAGGCCTGGATGTGGTCTAAGACCTCAGAAAAAAATAACACTTGCAAAGTTCAATGTTCTAATCTATCACAGTGGTAGAAAAATCCCTGACCTGCACACTTTGCAGGTACTGGTCTGAGAATCACAGAGATACAGTACATAGGAACAAACCTGGATGTATATGGGGATTGTTGTTCACTGAAAGATTGCTTTTGAAAAATAAATGTGGATATTTTATTTTCAAAGGAAGAAATGAGTTGCCTCAGAAAAAGAAACATGTAGCTAAACCTTCCAAAGAAATACTAATATGTATTCGGAATCACCTGATCACACCAGGAGCTTAGGAGAACCTCTGTCCTATCCTTAGGAACACCAGGGAACCTTATTCTCACCCTGCTTTTGTCCCTACCGTGCTATAATTGCTTCTGCCAAGTCCTTGCCCTCTCTGAGTCTCACTTTACTCATCTGTAAACTGGGGATACTAGACTATTTTGGAGGAGGTCTCTTCCATTTCAAACATCCTTAGCACCAAGGCGAGTTGCAGGAGAAAAACTACCAGACCGATGCTTTATCACTGCCTTGGTCATTGCACCATTCAGCAAAACACCCAGCATGAGTGTGGCAGGCCACCTGCAACCTCCAGAAGGCCAGAAGGAAGGCGGTCAGAGAGCAGGGCATGTTTCAAGCCTTACGTATGAAACCTGATAAATTTAAACAGATCTGAGAAAAGTTGGGGAAGGAAAAAAATTGCCTCCCCCACGCCCTGCTTTTCTTCATCTTTCATAGCAACCCAAACTCGGAAGTGACAGGCAAAGCATCACACTGCTCAGAGGGCAACAGATAAATGTTTGATGAATTGGCCATTGGTCGGGAAGCGATGGGCTTTGCGTGTGCATGATGGCTGAGTCGCCTTTCCATGTCCATTGCCTGCCAAGATAAGAAGCCGTAATGAATGGACCTTGAGACGCCCTGGACAGAGGCAGCTTTAATTTGATTGGCTTTAATAAAATTAATTCTTAAAAAAAGAAGAGGAAGTTAGGAAGATTCGGAAGAAGAAGGTAGAGGGAAGGAGAGAGCAATCTGGAGTGATCGGAATGGCTGAGAATGACATATTCACAGAGTGGACATTTGGGCCTTCATTGTACTAGGCACGTAAGCAGAAGGAGGTTTGATTTCATTACGTCTATAAATCATCAAAAATCCTGTGTGCCCGTTATTGTGCAGAGACACTGGAGACAGTGAGATTAAATGGCCTGGCTGAAAAAAAAGGTATACTAGTAAGCACAGAAGGGGTCATTCATTCATATGTTGATTCTTCTTTCAGGGGATACCTACTGATCAGCCCCTTGTCCAGGTCTGGTGAATGACTGAGGTTTTCTCCCAGCCCCCATGGAGCCTGTGGGGCAGTGAGGCAAGGTCTTGCTAGCAAAGCAAGGAAGATGCTCTGGCCTAAGGACCCCTATCATGATAAGCGCTCTCTGCCAGGCAGCCAGGCCTGTGTTGGCGACCATCAGGCTCTTTAACCTAAAAAGGTGCCGGGAGTCCTTCTCCTCCCCGCCGCAGCTCGCACCGAAAAAGCCTGGCCCGTATGGTCATTGGCCCTCCCTAAAAAAGGCCACAATAAAGCCTATTGGCCAGTTCGAGCCTGGCCAGCCACGGCCTAAGATAACGTCACCCTCAACTGAACCTCCCCACCCCATGGGTTTCAAAAATTCCCCATAGTCCCCTTCCGCTTAATGTGCGCCTGCGCGATGAAGACAGCGTTCCGGGTGCGGTGTCTTCATTCCATTAGTTCTAGGTGTTACATGACACCACCCAA
>CAUYON010029896.1:0-25588 GCA_963573935.1 Arctocebus calabarensis
GTACAAAGAATTGGGTTACACTGATGGCAATTGTTAGGTAAAGTCCCTGTTATACCCTGTGGGCGCCCCCCGGGGGGGGGGGGGGGGGCCGCCCGCGCCGGGGGCGGGGGGGGGGCGGCGGGGGGGGGGGGGGGGGGGGGGGGGGGGGCCCGCGTGGGGGGGTCCACAGGGTATAACAGGGACTTTACCTAACAATTGCCATCAGTGTAACCCAATTCTTTGTACCCTCAATGAATCCCAAAAAATAAAATAAACAAATATTACTATACATATACACGTGTCTTTTGGGGAACACAGAAACCCTCAACTTTATCTATTCATCATCAGTTTGATACATACTTTAATACATAGACTTTTGTTATTTGTTCTCTTTTCAAATTCTGAAAATTAAGCTAAAAAAAATTCCTGAAATTCTACCTTACAGGTTCTCTCTTTCACTTTGTGTTAAAAATAAAACAAAAAAGCTACCAAGACTATCCTGATTTCAAATGTCAAAAATTTTTCCAACTGAAGAGAGCAAGAAAAGTAATTTTATTCTCTTGCATAACCTTGGTTTTTAACTTTTGACTTAGTCTCTTATAAGGGAATGTTTTTTAATTCAATTCAGAATATAACTGAGTATCTACTGCTACATGTAAAGAATGATTTGATGTATAGGGTGAGACAAACAAAGCCTGTTCCCATGAAGAGCCTGGAGCTTAAATTACAGGGTAAATTTAAGGAGGGAAGAAAAGTGGAGGAGAGGAGACTGAGAAAGAGAAGCAAATATCTCCATAAATTACTGGAGAGGGGCTGGGGTCTTGCCCTGGTTACATGAAAGAAGAGCAAATAGCTCATTGTGGGCTGGAAAAAACAATCTGAGCATTGACTCCTGCTTGGTTCTCAGCTTCCTCCCCACTTCCTTTTTATCACTAGCTGTGTCCTTCCCACCTATTCTCAGCCATTTCAGTTTGTTTCCAAATAATTTTGAACCTTACCAGATGACAATGGGACAGTGAACTTGGATTAGGATAAAAGTGCTTAAGGCCTGAAATTATAAAGGAAAGCCCAAAGGTAAATGGTACATTTGATCACCATACAGAAACTTTTATATGTTATTTTGCCTCTATAATTCTTTAAAATGTTTTCTTCTTCTCTAAGGTATAGAGTGGGGCATAAAAATCATGGTGGACCCACTCAGACCATGAAGTGAAAAAAGAAATGAGATTAGAATTCACATGTTTTTTTAAGAGAGGTGAAAAAGGATTCAATAAAGATACATGCTCTTCTAAAAGTCCAAAACCACACAATAGCTCTAGAGAGAGTACAGAATCACCTGTTCCTCTTCAAGACAAAGACAGTCTGACAAATAAAATTCTGGCTTAAGTACCTTATAGTACTAATTACAAAAAGTCTATGTTTTCATTCTAAGTCAGCCTAGAATCTACCAACTTGTTCTTTCCTTCATCTCCATGGTCCTCTCACACAAAGAACAAAAGACCAGAAAGAGAAAAAGGTACAAAATATCAGCATGAGTAGCATGTTCCTATCAAGTCAGACGTTTATATACATATATATGTGAATATATCTATAAATTTTGAGAGGAAATGTTTTCTTTGCTTTTAGGTTGAATCAGAAAATAAGATACCCAAATCACAGAGATCCTTATGAAGAGTATCCTTATGAAAGTAGAAACAATGAGAACTGAAATGGTTACTAACCACAGATGTGCTATTAGGTTATTCTAATGATTTGAAAAGTCCATTAGTGAATAGAATATAGAGTGCCTCTTGCTTCAAAAGGCACTCTATAATTTTACAAGTGAAAGCTATCCATTTCTGATGAAAATTCTGGACATTAACATTGAATAAAATGTTTATTGTGATTTTTTTCCCTCTGAAATAACAGTGTTTACTTTTCCTAGTTCGCCAAAGGACACTGTTGCAGAACCTCTTTCAGCTGGTCTTGCCTGAAAATAAAGAGTAAAGATATTAGAAAGAGATAGATATACATAGCCCTGACTAAACCCCTTAATGCTATCTTACATTAAAAACAAAAAACCAGGCATGGTGGCACATGCCTGTAATCCTAGCACTTTAGGGGAACAAGCTGGGAGGACTGTTGGAAGCAAAGGGAGACCAGCCTGGGCAATACAGAGAAATCCCGTTTCTACAAAAAATTTAAACAGTTGACTGGACATAGTGATGCAGGTATTTCCAGATACTTGGGAGACAAAAGTAGGAGGATTGTTTAAGCAGAGTTCAAGGTTGCAGTGAGCTATGATTGTGACAATGCATTCCAGTCTATCTCTAAAAACTTAAAAAATGAGAAAATAAAAACCCACCCTAATAAACAATTTAATAAAAAAAGGAAACATGGACCCACTAAGAAAGTGATCTGTATTAATGTTACCTGTGACTCATGATATTTCCATCCTATCATATAATAAATCTGATATGTGGCAGGTATTGAACCATCTTCATTTCTGTACATTTCTATAAAGACAAATAATAAAGTCTAAAAAAATGCAAGTAGGAAAAAAAAATCTGTTCAATAAAATTCACATTCTTCAAAGAGAAATGGGTGCTAGGATACCTGTAAGACTGTGACAACCCCTTACATGAAAAATTCTTTTTTTTTTTGTAGTTCAGCTGGGGCTGGGTTTCAACCCACCACCCTCAGTATATGGGACCGGCGCCCTACTTGCTGAGCCACAGGCGTCGCCCGAAAAATTCTTAATACAAGAGGCTGACAGTAAGGAAATAAAAAGAGCTCTCTAGAAAAAGAGCTACAGAATCTGAGTTTTGAGAAGGACGTAAAGTCTGCTGAAGCCTTGATGAGAAAGGACTCTTACTAGGAGGCCCGTTAAGGGAATCAACATGATACAGCAGAGGTTCCTCAGTGAGGCTCGAGGGCAAAGAGGAGTCCATCGGCTCCCTTACCTCTGTACACTGCCGCAGCCGCCAGCATTGTGTCTCGGTGCAGAAGGGCTTTTCTGTTCCAAGAGCAGTTACTTTCACCCATACCTAAAAATACACTACAGGCAGTTCAAGATAATACAGCAAAACTCTGAACAGCTGAGTATCACAGACTTAACCCCATTTCATTCAAAATCATCCCTATGCCCATTCTCTGATAGTTACAATTAGCTCCCCGAGGTGAATTGTTAGCTACTCTTTGAAGGAGGACAGGCTAATGCCATAATGGCTCACTCCTTCTAAGCCATAAGGGTAAGTATGACTGTGAAACTTGAAAGAAGACTGAGAGAGTCATTAGATAGTACCAAAGCAAATATGTTTTCTCAGATTTTAGAATATTTTACTAATCCCAAATTAAGAAAGAGTTATGTACATTGTTTTCACAAGCACTTCTTTTAATGTTTTAAAATTTATTTGTAGACTTCTTTCTTTTAAGTTGGTTAAAAGCTAGGATAAATATTAGTCTGCTGGTCATTAAAAATTAATGTTGTATATTTAATTAATTTTTCTTTATACAAAACAAATAAAATTACTTTGAAAGGACACATTTTAAACTAATCTACAAAATTAAAAGAATTTCAAAAGTAAAAATTATATGTATTCTCTATATTGGAGTCAGTTTCTTAGTTTTGTTTTACTTTCGCAAATCAAAAAACAAATGAACTTTTCAATATTAGTACTCTACAACAGTTTAACAGTTTAAAAATAATAATCCGCTGCATTTTCAATGACCTTATTAAAAACAATCAACAAATTAGCAGCAATAATAAAACCTTTTTCTTCTCTTCCATCCCCCAAAGTTCCTATTCCCTAAAATAATAAATCTCTGACACTTAAATCAATGTCCCCTATCCTGTATTTTTTTTTTTTGAGACAGTCTCTCACTATGTCACTGTCAGTAGAGTGCTATGGTGTCATAGCTCACAGCAACCTCAAACTCTTGGGCTTAAGCGATTCTCCTTGCCTCAGCCTCTCAAATAGCTGGGATGACAAGAGCCTGCCACAATGCCTGGCTATTTGTTTGTTTATTGCAGTTGTCATTGTTGTTTTAGCTGGCCCAAGCAGGGTTTGAACCCACAGCTGCGGTGTTTGTGGCCAGTGCCCTACCCACTGAGCTACGGATGCCGCCCACTATCCTGTAAGTATTAACGGCCCCATTTCAGTCTAACAATAGACTCAAACTAGATTAATCATCAAGAAAAAAAGTGGCTCATATTCTTCTATCATGAAGCAGCTGGACAACCTTAGAGCAAACACTCTGGGTCTCCAAGGCAGTCAGACTAGATAGATGGTCTCTGTGTTTCAGACCCACTATATAATCTAATTGTCCTACATAGTGAGTATCAACTACATCCTTGGGACTCACACTGGACAAGTCTGTTGCTGATGATGAGTGTGGTGCTTCCATTTCTGCTCAACTTCCTACCCCCCATGGCTTCCTTACACATTACAGATTTAGCCTCCACCAGTGGAAAACAGATTTTTTTAAATGTAAACACATGATGCACTAGAAATTCTAAAATGCTTCCTAAACAAAGGATACTGAGATATGTTAATTAAGATTAGTGAGCATAATGCTCCCTCTGAAGGGCTGAGCCAGGTCAGCCACACAGAAATTTAAAAGCACTACTACTACAACACAGGCAATAACTGCGGCAGTCTGCTCTTCCCTCACAGAGAGGCGCCACTCTGGATTTCCCTCCGCCCTGCAGACATAGTGTGAGGTGGTGGAAAGAGTCTGGGCTCAGATCATAATCTCGGTTTTAATTCTTACTTTACCTGGGAGAAAGTCATTCAACTTCTATTAAACTCTATCATCTTCAAAATGGAATGATGATACGTCCTAATATATCATGGCAGACCTTTTTTGAAGACCACCAGGGAAAAACTGGGACTTTGGGACTTCTGACTTGCTCTGAGTTTGGGGATAACAGAAAAATCCAGTAGGTAACTGTTTAAGACTCTCACAGTGTTTTTAAGGTTAAGTTCAACTGCTTATAAAAAAAAAAAATCCTAATTTATTACAGCTTACTAGGAACAATACTGAGTATTGGTTAAAAAGAATAACTGAACTTACCTTAAAATCACTGTGAAAGTCTTGAAAAATTCTCATGTAATCATCAGCTGATAAGCAACTTGTTTTGTAAAATTAGGTCAACATTCTGGATTTTTTTTCTGTGAATTAATAATAGCAGCTTAAATGAGACACACCATAGCCATCAAGAAAAATTATAATATAAATGTAAAATAGCAAAAACAAATCTGGAAATAACACTACCTTCCAGTCAGCATAGCAGCACACTTAGGAGTCTCCAAAGTTCTCCCCCTCCTTAATTACTCCATGACTACACTTCTTCCTTTCCACCTGCCTTGGACTTTTTCCATGATAGAGTGGTTGAGATTTCTGGATACAAACAAGGTTGCTTGACTAAGTTTAAATCCTGGCTCTACTATTTACTAACTACATCTTCTTAGACAAGTTACTTCTTTCTGTGCTTCAATTTCCTCATATAGAACAAGACAGATAAGCCATGCTAGTCGTTACCTTCGTCATAAACTATGTCTCATAAACAAAGGTGGAAGAAGATGAGCTGTCTAATATGCTAACTTGATTGTTTCTCCTCTATGCAAAATTCTTTCACGACACTATATAGTTCAGATGAGAAAAATCCAGAAGCCTCTGATCCTCTATCATTTCCTATTATTTCCCCATTCTACATATAAGGGCTGACAATTAAATCTGAGAACTCATCCTAGAAAAAGTGCCACATACCTCACTGCTGAATATCACTATAGTCAACTTTGAAGTACTCCCCTTGGGAAGCTATGCATTGATGCCAGGGTCTAGTCTACCCTTGAAATCACTTTTGCAACTCTTTTTCTAGAATAGCCATTAAGGCTATCATTGTATTACCCTTGATGTCTTGAATGTCATCAAAATGTCTTCCTTTCTATATTTCCTTTAACTTTGGGTAGAAAAAAAGTCACTGGGGGCAGATCAGGTGAGTGGGGATGGTGTTCCAATATAGTTATTTGTTTATTGGCTAAAAATTCCCCCACAGACAATGCTGTATGAGCTAGTACATTGTTGAGATATAAGAGCCACACCTTTCTCACGCCAACGTTTTCAGTTAAGACATTCCTTCTTCTCTAGCAAGTTCATATCTCTAGCATAGAGATGCTCAGAGTCTCATCCTGTCATCCTGGTGAAGCGCTGTAGTGTCACAGCTCATAGCAATCTCAAACTCCTAGCTCAAGCAATCCTCTTGTCTCAGCCTCCCAAGTAGCTAGAATTGCAGGTGCCCACCACAATGCCTGTCCAGTTTTTCTATTTTTGGTAGAGATGGGGTCTTGCTCTTGCTCAGGCTGGTCTCCAACTCCTGAGTCAGGCAATCCACCTGCCTTGGCCTCCTAGAGTGCTGGGATTATAGGCATGAGCCACCAGTCCCAGCCTTTTGCAATGTTTTCGTCAGGTCTGCTTGTTGGTGGCCATCCTGACCTCTCTTCGTCAGTGATGCTTTCTCTCTCCTCAGAAAAACATTTAATTCATTTATACACTGCTGTTTTCCTTGTGGCATTATCCTCATAAACTTGGACTAATATGTCCCTGATTTCACTTCTACTCTTGTCAAGTTTAACAAGAAATTTCATAATGTTCTGTTCGTTCCTCTGATTCAAGCTCCAACATTCTTGCAAGTGTACAAAAACATGTAACAATAATGAATGCCACTCAGCAAGATAGCACCACACACAGACATGAACACAGCTGGCAGGCACTGATACACCAAGGTTATGAAAACTTACTGAATTGTTTACAGTGCTCCCAACAAAAACACACAGTAGCAAGTTTGTGAATTTAACTGTCAGACCCTATACTCATTGCATTAATGAATTATTGTATAGTTCCTTCACCAGGAGAGTGAGAATGTGCATATCCTCTTACACCTCCAGGATTTTACACAGCCATTTCCTCTGTGTGGAATGCAATACCTGCCACCCCCTCAACCAGAATCTATCCTTTTTCACTTACCTGGCAAACTCATTTTAGCTTAGGTGCTGCCTTTTCTGCAAAAACATTGCTGACACCCTAAGCAGATTTAAAGGCTTTTTCTCTTGTGTTTCTCCATGTATTTTAAAAATTAAATAATAATCTCATGCTATTGTTGATTGCAAATGTCTGCCTTTGTGTGTCTCTTCCTCTCTAACAAAAGAAAAGCTCCCTGAGACCAGGAACAAATGGCTCAAAGGTTGGCACGTGGTAGACACTCAGCAAGTGGCAAGTGAATGAAATAAAATCAATCAGTTAATGTTTATATCTATTTTGTTAAATATCACTTTGACACACTATCTGTAAATAATTTCTCTTAATTCTCCTTAGGATAGGAGATTATCAAAGACTAATGTATTTCTGTAAATTACTTTACAGTGAAAATAAACGAAGCACTGGCAAATGGTCTCAAAGATAAAAATTAGGCAATAGTTCCCCCAAATATGTGACTAATTTAAAAAGGGAAGAAGGGTTATTAATTATGATAGGACACAATGCAACTTGTTAGGGGGCTAGAAATGTTCTATACTTTGATCAGGATGATAGTTAAAAATACAAGTATCTAGACCAGGTGTGGTGGCTCACACCTTTAATCCCAATACTCTGAGAGCCCAAGACAGGAAGATTGCTTGAGCTCAGGAGTTGGAAACTAGCCTGAGCAAGCATGAGACCCAGTTTCTAAAAACAGCTGGGCACTGTAGAGGGTGCCTGTAATTCAAGCTACTCAGGAGGCCGAGGCAAGAGGATTTCTCGAGTCCAAGAGTTTGAGGTTACTGTGAGCTGTAATGACTCACAGCACTCAACCCTAAGGTAATTGAGTTAGACTCTGCCTCAAAAAAACGAAACAAGCATCTGAACTTTTCAGATTAGTGCACTCTACTGAACATATATGCTGGCATCATTTTAAAAAGCCACATGCAGGTGGCGCCTGTAGCTCAAGGAGTAGGGCGCTGGCCCCATATGCCAGAGTTGCTGGGTTCAAACCCAGCCCCGGCCAAAAACCGCAAATAAATAGATAAATAAAATAAAAAGCCACATGCATATTAAATATGCAGCATAGGCGTCTGAATTCAAATCTGAACTCCAGATTTATGTGACAACAGACAAGATAATTAACTTCTCAATGCCTCAATTTGCTAATCTGTAAAATCAAGATATTAGAAAACCTCAGAGAATTGGACAGAGTTTAAGTGCTGTACATAGGCTCAGCACCTGTGGCTCAACAGGCTAAGGCGCCAGCCACGTACACCTGAGCTGGCGGGTTTGAATCCAGCCAGGGCCCACCAAACAACAATGACAGCTGCAACCAAAAAATGGCCGGGCGTTGTGGTGGGCGCCTATAGTCCCAGCTACTTGGGAGGTGGAGGCAAGAGACTCGCTTGAGCCCAGGAATTGGAGGTTGCTGTGAGCTTTGATGCCACAGCACTCTATCCAGGGTGACAGCTTGAGGCTCTGTCTCAAAAAAAAGTGCTATACATATTCTGAAATGAGAAGTAAACTTTTCCAACTGATAGGTCTAATTTCTATGTCTGTCCCTCTTTTCTTTCTTGAAATGAATTATGAATTTCAAGCATTTATTATACAGCAGAACAAAAATAAATGCCATATTTGAAAGATATTTTTATTATTAGAGCCTGAATGAGAAACCACAAGCCCATCCCTATCTCACGGGCCTTTGGATAAAGGTACTAGGGAGGGGGGAATTGTGTGACTTATTATTGATCCTTTGTCATGTTGGTTATGCATGCTACATATTGCCAGTCTTCTAGCACATCATAATGAATGAGTAGTGACTATAATGATATGTTTTCAGCTATATATCTCCACCTGTAAAGTTTACAGAAGCTCCATATTCAGGAGAGGCTGAACAATGGGCGAGATGGAACTTGTTACAAATGGGCAACTCCAGAGAGCAACGAGGTCAATTAAGGAGGCCTAGGAGCTAAGAAGGCAAGAGTCGGGCACCTAATTCTGCCACTACTAGGGAAATGTTCTCTTTGGGCCTAATCTTTCTCTCATGTAATATAGGGGAGAAAGTGCAGCAATGCTCACAAAAAAAACATAAATCTATAAAGACCACTTATTTTTGTAATCCTCTTACTTTAAATCATCTTATGATTTGTCAGACTCCCCCGAGGGTAAGAGAGTTCTGGATTCCCAGAACATACCTTTAAAAGAACCCCTACGGCTTTCTGCATTCACCAAACTATGACATTTGCACTAATGAACAAACACACAAATTCTCACAAAGGAGGCAGGCTGAAGCTCTCTTTTGAGAAAAAAATCACCTCTCTAGTGTCAATTTCAAGTAAGAGATGCTTATTTTTGTATATTTCACCTCTTTTAGAGTTGGGTCTGTGTCCTTGTTATTTATTCTCAAGGCCTCCTCCCGGTGGCTACTTCCCCAGCCCACCAAACACCCTCGCCCTGCTGAGACTCAGATCACTTGACTGTTACTCCTGCTAGTCACACCCTCATTCACTGCACAGTTTGGCACCTGGCTCAGTTTCACTCTATACTCCCAGTTCTGCTACCACCCTAGGTGACTTCAATATTAGTAACTGTCCAGTTAAGATTTTTTAAACTCATCACTAATGAACTTTTCCAATCATCCACCTCTGCCTCTGTACCTGGGACATGTCCCAGAGCTAGTTATCACTTGAAACCAGCTTCTTTACTTCCAAAATCTTCAGATATCCCATTTCTGCTCATCTCCTCCTGACTTTCCAGCATGTTCTGGTACTGCAACCACAACTGTTCTTTGACCATGTATCACCTGTGCACAGCTGCTCTTCCGCACGATTCATTAGCTCCCTATTTTTGCTGCTTCCATCTTTCTTTCAGCATAGCTTCTTCACCCTATATTTCAATGACCCTCTTAGAGCTATTTTTTACCTTTGTCTTTTTGTCACTTTCAATCAGCAAACATTAATCCAAACTAACCGGACTATCTGCTTTTTTTGTACCTGGTTCTGAGCTGTGAACCACTCTTGATGTGTCTGCCCAACTTCAAATGCACCTTTCAAATTCTACAGCTTTTCCCTCACTATTTCACTTTCCCATTCTCTACAACGACTACTTCAATGCCCCTCCACTCAGTTTTCAAACCTCTGACCCTACCATTCTCAGCATATGAAATTGCTTCCTGTTTGACAAAGAAAACAAGACGTATGAGATGGGGACTTCCTGCTATCAAACAGAAACACCTATACCATTAGCACTACTCCTTCCTTTCTCCCATGAATCTGCCTCTTCTCTTACCCAAAGTCAATGCCTTTAATGACCACTACTTTCTGAGCTACCTGAATCATCAATTATTCTTCGATCTCTTCTTAAGTCACCTCTTCTATGGAAGTACTTGGACTCTCCCAGTTGGCAGTTAAATACATTCAACTCTTAAGACAAAATACAAAGCTTTATCCCATTTTTTATTCCTCTCCTCTGACACCTATAACTTTCTATCTCTCACCTCTTCTTCATAGCCAAATTTCTTCTTTTTTTTTTGAGGCAGAGTCTCACTTTGTCTTAGTAGAATGCCCTGGGGTCACAGCTCACAGCAACCTCAAACTCTTGGGTTCAAATGATCCTCTTGCCTCAGCTTCCTAAGTAGCTAGGACTACAGGCACACTACAACACCTGGCTAGTTTTTCTATTTTTAGTAGAGATGGGATCTCCTCTTGCTCAAGTTGGTCTCCAATCCTGAGCTCAAGCAATCTACTGCCTCAGCCTCACAGAGTTCTAGGACTACAGGTGTGACCCACTGCACCCAAACTCATATTTCTCTCAAACTTACTGAGAGAACAGCATGTATTTGGTGTCTCCAGTTCCTTACCTTCCACTTACTCCTCGACCTACTCCCAGCATTTCTACTGCCCTCACTCCAACAAAAGAAATCTACCAAGGCCACAAATAACCTTCCCGTTCCTAAATCTAACAGCACATTCTGCTCAGATGCATTTGGCTTTTGATGTTGCTTTTGCGACAGGCAATTCTTCCTTTGCTTCAGGCAATTCTGCACTTTTCTGGTGTTTCTTCTAGACATCTTGCTGGCTATTCTTTCTCAGTCTCTTTGCAGGCTCATCCTTCTACTAACCAGTCACTATTCCAGTAACCAGTAACAGGTTCCTAAAGGCTCAGTGCCAACCCACTTTCTCTGCTCCTCCATGCTCTCACTGTAGGAAAACTGCTTCAGACACGGCCTATTCTCAAATGACACACAATTTTTTCACCACGCCAGGCCCGTAGCCTCCTCTAAACTACCTCCTCTTTCCCAACTTTATTTGGCATATCCTCTTAGGTATTTCCAAAGCACTTCAAACCCAATGTATTCAAATGTGAACTTAAGAACTGTCCCTGCCCAAACTTGGTCATCTTCTACTGTCTCCTCTGTTAATGAAGGGCGCCACATATCTGGTTATGTGAGCTAGAGACTTGGCAGTTACATTTGCAATGACTCACCCCTTCGTCTGTCCACATCTAAATCACCAGTAGGAACTGTCAAATTTACCTCCTAAATATCTTTGGAATGCATTCACTTCTCTTCATCTCCACTGCTAACACCCTAGTCCATACACTACCATCTTTCAATAAGCTTTACTGCAAAGAAATCTCCTTACTAATTTATGTGGCAGTCCATTCTTTTCAAAATACAAATCTGTTAATGTGACCTCTTTCCCCACCCCTCATTAAAATGCCTCAAAGGACGTTTCAAGACAAGGCCTACGAAATCCTGCTGTGTGATCTCTGACCATCATTGACACACAACTGTTATCCTTCTTACTCCCTATACTCCAGCCCAAATGACCTTCCTACAGTTCTTGCTATGGGCCTTTGCATACGCTGTTCTCCCTGCCTGGGACTTACTTCCCTAACCTTTTCACCTAATTAACTCATTTTCATCTTTTTAGAGCATAATTCATTTGCCACTTCCTCAGATAAGAGGAAACTATTGTCTGAGAGGAAATTATTTACCCATTCCTAAAGCAACTTAACTATCTGCTTTTTTATGCCTGAACCTCACCTGCCAACTGCAGCTGGCAGAAGTCACCGATGTGTTCTACCATCTTCAAATACACTCTGTAACAAAGTCCTGCCACCATATGCCTCTACTTCAGCCATACCACCATATACAGCTACTTCACAGCACTGGTCACAATTCTGGCTTAACACTTGTCTCTGTGACAACTGCTTGGTGTCTTCTTCCTCCATTTTATATCATGAGCTCCATGAAGACAGTCTGTTTTTTCCCTAACAAATGGATCTCTAGAATTTGAACCAGTGTCTGCCATAGAGTTGGCTCTTAAAATATATCTATCAAATGGAGTCTAAAAATTCTTTAAAGTGTCTTACCTTGTAAATCTTCCAACAATTCAAACATTCCAGGATAATTAACTTGAATTTCATCAGTATCCTATTTAAAAAGAAAAGGAATATTCATTTAACATATTCATCATAAAAGATTTGAAAAGGGGCCATAAGCATTATTGAGATCAGTATTTTTCAACCTTATTTATCTCATGGCGCACTTGAACCTAGAGTTAAACTTCCATGGCACACTTAAATTATGTTGTTCAAAAAAATAAATAAATAAAAACAAGAATACACTTACTGTGCTTTGAACTTCTTTCAAAAGTAATTAGTAATCTTTAAAATTTTTCACAGCACACCTAAGATCCTCTCACAAAACACCAGTGTGCAGCTGGAAACCACTAATCTAGACCAATCTCTCATATTAAGTAGTAAATCTTCCTTACAATATTCTTCATAGATGCCATCTAGTTTATGCTTGATTTATGAAAATCTCAAATTAATATTTAACAGAGATTAAATATTTTCCATTGTGGGAAAAATCTTTCCAAAACTCCATCAACTAGTTCTGGTTCTCTCCTTGGGAACAACTCTACAAATCATTAACCTCTTTTTCCAGTCTTTGAAAAATCTTTCAGGATACCATGATGTTTTTGAAAGTAGGGAGCTAGTTTTCTAGACAGAAATTATAAATCCTTACATATTCTGACATTTCCCTGGACACAGTCAATATCTATCTTTCTTAAAATGTCACCCAGAATCAAGGCAAATATGGCTATCTCCCAAAATATCTTCAATCTCCTTCTAGTAATACAGCCAATACTACACTGGCTTATTTAGAAAATGAGTACATTGCCAGCACACACAGAGATTATTTCTCAAATGAACTACTGGGCAATAACTGCCCCTTCTTTCTGAAACTTGATGCAGGAGTTTATTTTTGGTACAGTGGCAGAGACCACTTGTGCTCCTCAAATATCTAAGGTGTTCTTCAATATTTCCCAGCCTCAAACACACATTTCTTCCGGCCAAAAAAAAAAAAAAGAGGAGCTAGGTAATAAAGCGCTAGTGAGCCTTTTCTAGGTCATCTTTGGCAGTGGTGACCTTAGAAGCCAGACAGCAGGATTACAAGATTACAAGATGGAAATGGGCCATCCAACTGCAATATGACTGTAATGTGATAAAATTTTATTATGTGAAACCCTATATGTGGAAGTTTGTTGTTAGTCCTAAATAAATCTAAATGTCATTAATAAAGGACTGGTTAAACAAATTAAAAAGTATCTATTCAATAAAATACTATACAGCTGTAAAAAAATAAGATAGATACATGTCTACAGAAGAAAATCCCCAAGATATTTTATTGACTGGAAAAAAAAAAAGCAAAGGAATTCAAATAGAAAAAAAGCAAAGGAGTGTATATATTATGCATATGTGAGGAGGTTACATGACATAACTGTATTCTAGTGTATGAAAAAAATTATTTGGGAAGAATGTACATGATACAGATAGCAAGTCTTTGGGGAGAGGCACAGGGTATCAGAAGTGAGGAGGAAGAGACATCTTTTCATTTCACACCTTGCTCTCTATCTTATTCTCTTCCTATATATACATTTTATTCCATTTTACTCTCTTTCTTTCTTTTCCTTAACACATGCATGGTTCAGGGTATGTGTATGCTTTTTAATAAGGCCATCTCTGAGTAGGGAAATCCATGACCATTTCATTTAAATACTTTTCTACATTAACAAGTTACAGTATTTTTAAAAAGAGCTCTTACGATTAAAAACAAAGTTCCTTCCAAGCCATTACCTAGCCATTAAGCAATATCCTTTGAAAAGAATTCTTTAATGGAAGGCAATTGGTGGGATCACACCTATGGTGCATCTTGGAAGGGTACTGGTGAAACTTACTAAATGTAGAATATCAATGTCTTCATATAGTGATTAAGAAAATGCCATGAAGGCTATGTTTAACAGTTCGATGAAAATATTTCAGATTGTATATGAAGGTCAGCCCATTGTGTCCCAGGATTGCGCTAATGTACACATTTATGATTTAATAAAATTATAAAAAAAATTTAATTTAATTTAAAAAAAAGAATTCTTTAATTAAACTAACTTTAAAAACGTACTACTTTTTTACACTACCTCAATCAAAAGAGTACCATGGTAACTTTGTCAAAGGCCTTATTCATATCAAAGTGGACTATATCTGCACCATTCTCTTTAATGCATTAGTCTGGCAGTTCTATTCTACAAGAAAATGAGCTTCACTCAGAATAACACTTAACTCTGAAAATAATTCACTAAAAGGATCACAGAAATGAAAATACAACTATATGATATTAATTTGACTTAATTTCATTTTAAAAATAAAAGTCCATATCCTTACTAAAGCATCACAAGAATGGAGGATGAATCCTATGCATGCAATTTTGATATGAGGATAATTAATGACCTAGTACATGGTGGGGGGGTGGAGAAAGGGGAGAGCAGAAAGAGAGAGAAGAAGAGGAGGGATGGGGGACAGTAAGAGCAGAAAAGGGAAGGACAGAGGGGGTGGGGTCTCGGTGTGTGACATACCTCTGGAGGCAAGACACAATTGTTAAGGAACTTTAATGAACAAATGCAATCAGTGTAAACTGATTTCTTGTACCTTCAATGAATCCCCCAAAATAAAAATAAGTAAATAAATAATAAAAATAAAAGTCCATTGCTGGCTCAGTGACTGTAGCTCAGCGGCAAGGGGTTCAGCCACATATACCAGAGCTGGCAGGTTTAAATCCAGCCCAGGCCTGCCAAACAACAATGACAACTGCAACCAAAAAGCAGCCGAGTGTTGTGGTGGGGGCCTGTAGTCCCAGCTACTTGAGAGGCTGAAGCAAGAGAATTGCTTAAGCCCAAGAGTCTGAGGTTGCTGTGAGCTGGGACACCATAGCACTCTACCTGGGGTGACATAGAGAGACTCTGTCTAAAAAAAAAAAGTCCATTGCAGTGTGAAAATAATATATCCAATGTACCCGTACACAACATGAACATGTATTACTGATGATAAATAACTGGTTTTGGATTGGAATATTTAGAAAATAAATTGGGACATAATAGTAATACAGCACTTCAGAGAGAGTAGTGTATATATGCCTCAAAGGATAAATTTAATAATTTGAGGAACAAATCCTTATAGCTTTATTATTAAATCAATAACTCTCTAATTTTGTAATATGTTAACACTTGAGTCATTCATCTCATCTTTAGAAACTATAGAGGATATCCTGAATTAGATTTCCCAGCAAAGAGAAATGTAGGCTTTTATTTTTTATTTTTATTTATTTGCAGTTTTGGGCCGGGGCAGGGTCTGAACCCACCACCTCTGGTATATAGCAGCTGGTGCCCTACTCCTTGAGCTACTATAGTATCAGGTTATACAGCTTCAGAAGAAATCTTTTTAAAAAGTGCACCTATTTTACAACCATAGAAAATCACATGTGATTAATATAATTTAACTATCTTCGGCTGCCTCAGGAGAGAAATTCAATTCTTTTCTTCCTAATGGACAACTTTTGAATGCCCTGATATTGCTGACTAACCTGTATAACCTAGCACAAATTCAATAACTTCACTCCATTAAAAGTGTGCCACATCTCCCCTCTATGTCATCCTGGCCCCTACATTCCCTCCTATGCTTTCTACAGGGTTTACATTCCCAGACATTCTTTTTTTCACCTAAATTATAGGTTTGTAACATACAATGAAGGAGACAATTCGTAAGAGTGTGGACTGGCAGAGGCAAGATGACCGACTGGAGCCAGCTTTCCACAGCAGCCCCTGTCTAGAAGGAGAGTTAAAGGACAGAAGTTTGGCAAGAAAGCTGATGATTTGGAGCTGAGCCAAGAGAGAAGGTTGAAGAATGCACATTAACCCTTCTGAGGCGAGCTGTGACCCCCAAGGAAATAAACAATAGCTGAGATGTCAGCCCAGAGTCACTGATTCACTAGGATTGGACAGAGACCAGCTGAAAACAAGACAGAGTCACTTAGCCCCACAACACCAAGCAGATCCCCAGTCTCTCAGGCTGTAGCACTGTACAAGTCCACCAGTCCCAGCTCTTGGCCAAAGGGCTGGTTAATCCCGACTCCAGGAGCCGCCAACCCAACTTCTTATCTGCTCATCTAGCCAAACGGTGTAAAATAATCATGGGACAGAATCAGTGGAAAAACTCTGGCAACATGAAAAATCAGAGTAGATCATCTCCCCCAAGGAACAACAATGCAGCCACACTAGAAGATCCCATTCATAAACAAATGGCTGAGATGTCAGAAATTGAATTCAGAATTTGGATTGCAAATAAGATCAATAGAATGGAGATAAAGTTGGAATTAGAAATTCAAGGAGCATTTCAAAAGTTGTCTCAAGAATTGAATGACTTCAAAGACAAACTCTGCCAAAGATTTTGACACAGTGAGACAAGAATTTGCAGCCCTCAAAGATCTAAGAAATATAGTAGAACCCCTCAGTAACAGAATGGAAGAGGCAAAAGAAAGGATTTCTGACATTGAAGACAAAGCATTTAAACGCTGCCAAATGCTCAAAGAAGAAAAGTGGAGAGCAAAAACGGATCATTCTCTAAGGGAGCTCTGGGATAATTCAAAGAAAACCAATAATCACTTTATAGGAATTCCTGAAGGTGACAAGGTGGCTTTTAAAGGCCCTGATGCTCTACTCCATGAGATAATCTAAGAGAAGTTCTCAGACATTCAAAGAGATTCTGAAATTCAGATAGCAGACAGTTTCAGAACCACAGCATGACTCAATCCAAATAAGGCATCTCCCAGACACATTATAATTAACTTTGCCAAAGTTAAAATGAAGGAGAAAATTCTGCAAGCAGCCACATATAAGAAAACCATAACCTACAAGGGGAAGAACATTAGAATGACTGCAGATCTCTCTGCTGAAACCTTTCAAGCTAGAAGAGGGTGGTCATCGACTTTTAATCTTCTAAAACAAAATAAATTTCAACCTAGGATCCTGTATCCAGCTAAAGTGAGTTCCATTGATGATGGAGAAATTAAATACTTTAAAGACATTCACATGTTGAAGAAATTTGCCACAACTAAACTAGCTCTCCAGGATATTCTCAAACCTATCCTCCATAATGACCAGTGCAATCCTCTAACACCAAAGTAAACTCACTCATAAATTTTTGATCAAATTTCAACTTCCATGGTGGCGAAAGGATTAAAAATGTCCAATGAACTTTTGAAAAACTTGATACCCAAAATTGTACTAGGCTTATCAATATTCTCAATTAATGTGAATGGTTTAAATTATCCTATAAAGAGGTACAGGTTGGCTGATTGGATACAAAAACTCAGGCCAGATATCTGCTGCATACAAGAATCTCATCTTAGCTTAAAAGATAAACATAGACTCAGGATGAAGGGATGGTCATCTATATTTCAGGCAAATGGAAAGCAGAAAGAAGCAGGTGTTGCAATTTTATTTGCAGATACAATAGGCTTTAAATCAACAAAAGTAAGGAAAGAGAAAGATGGTCACTTCATATTTGTTAAGGGAAACACTCAACATGATGAGATTTCAAATATTAACATTTATGCACCCAACTAGAAGGTTACTCAATTTATAAGAGAGACTCTAACAGACATGAGCAACTTGATTTCCTCCAGCACCATAACAGTAGGAGATTTTAACACTCCTTTGGCAGTGGTGGATAGTTCCTCCACTAAGAAACTCAGCAAAGAAATTTTAGACTTAAACTAAAGCACTCAACAATTAGATTTAACAGATATCTCTAGAACATTTCATCCTAACAAAATTGAATACACATTCTTCTCATTAGTCTATGGAATATCCTCCAAAACTGATAACATCTTAAGTCACAAGAATAACCTCAGCAAATTTAAAAAAATAGAAATTATTCTTTGCATCTTCTCAGACCATCATGGAATAAAAGTTTCTGCATACTCATACAAAAACATGGAAGATAAATAACCTTATGCTGAATAACAGATGGGTCATAGACAAGATTAAGAAGGAAATTTCCAAATTTTTGGAACAAAATGACAATGAAGACACGAAATATCAGAACCTCTGGGATACTGCAAAGGCAGTTCTAAAAGGGAAATTTATAGCACTGCAAGCCTTCCTCAAGAGAACAGAAAGAGAGGAAGTTAACAACTTAATGGGACATCTCAAGCAACTGGAAAAGGAAGAACATTTCAATCCCAAATGCAGAAGAAAAGAAATAACCAAAATTAGAGCAGAATTAAATGAAATTGAAAACAAAAGAATTATATAGCAGATCAATAAATCAAAAGTTGGTTTTTTGAAAAGTTCAATAAAATTGATAAACCTTTGGCTAACCTAACCAGGAAAAAAAGGGTAAAATCTCTAATCTCATCAATCAGAAATGGCACAGATGAAATAACAATGGACTCCTCAGAAATTCAAAAAAATCCTCAATGAATATTACAAGAAACTCTATTCTCAGAAACAAAAAAATCTGAAGGAAATAGACCAATACTTGGAAGCACACTACCTTCCTGGACTTAGCCAGAATGAAGTGGAAATGTTGAATGCGCCTGTATCAACTTCTGAAATAGAATCAAAAATACAAAATCTCCCTAAAATGAAAAGCCCAGGACCAGATGGCTTCACGTTAGAATTCTACCAAACCTTTAAAGAGGAACTAGTACCTATATTACTTAACCTTTTCCAAAATATAGAAAAAGAAGGAATACTACCCAACACATTCTATGAATCAAACATTACCTTGATCCCCAAACCAGAAAAAGACTCAATAAAAAAAGAAAATTATAGACCAATATCACTAATGAACATTGATGCAAAAATATTCAACAATATTCTCAGCAAACAGAATCCAGCAACACATTGAACAAATTATACACCATGACCAAGTGGGTTTTATCCCAGGGTCTCAAGGCTGGTTCAATATACATAAATCTATAAATATAATTCAGCACATAAACAAATTAAAAAACAAAGACCATATGATTCTCTCAGTTGATGCAGAAAAGGCTTTTGATAATATCCAGCATCCTTTCATGATCAGAACTCTTAAGAAAAATGGGTATAGAAGGAACATTTCTTAAACTGATAGAGGCCATCTACAGCAAACCCACAGCCAATATTGTATCGATGGAGTTAAATTGAAATCATTTCCACTCAGATCAGGAACCAGGCAAGGTTTACCACTGTCTCAATGCTTTTCAACATTGTAATGGAAGTCTTAGCCATAGCAAGTAAGAAAGAAAAGGTGATCAAGGGTATCCATATAGGGTCAGAGAAGATCAAACTTTCACTCTTTGCAGATGATATGATTGTATATCTGGAAAACACCATGGATTCTACTACAAAATTCTTAAGAAATGATCAAGGAATACAGTAGCATCTCAGGTTACAAAAATCAACACTCTTACATCTATAGCCTTTATATATACCAAAAATAGTCAAGCTGAAAAAAACAGTCAAGGACTCTATTCCTTTCACAGTAGTGCCAAAGAAGATGAAATATTTGGGAGTTTACCTAACAAAGGACATGAAAAGATCTCTATAAAAAGAACTACGAAACTCTAAGAAAAGAAATAGCTGAAGATGTTAACAAATGGAAAAACATACCATGCTCATGGCTGGGAAGAATCAACATTGCTAAAATGTCCATATTGCCCAAAGCAATATACAATTTTAATGCAATCCCTATTAAAGCTCCACTGTCATACTTTAAAGATAAAGAAAAAATAATACTTTGTTTTATATGGAATCAGAAGAAATTTCGAATAGCAAATACATTACTCAGAAATAAAAACAAAGCAGGAGGAATCACGCTACCAGACCTCAGATTATACTATAAATCAATAGTGATCAAAACAGCTTGGTATTGGCACAAAAATAAGAGGTAGATGTATGGAACAGAATAGAGAACCAAGAGATGAACACAGCTACTTACTGTTATTTGATCTTTGATAAGCCAATTAAAAACATTCAGTGGGGAAAAGATTCCCTATTTAACAAATAGTGCTGGGTGAAATGGCTGGCAACCTGTGGAAGACTAAAACTGGACCCACACCTTTCACCATTGGACTCTCCCTGGATTAAAGATTTAAACTTAAGACATGAAACTACAAAAATACTAGTAGAAAGTGCAGGGAAAACACTTGAAAAAATTGGCCTGAACGAATCTTTTATGAGGAAGACTCCCCCAGGCAATTGAAGCAACACCAAAAATACATAACTGGAATCTGGTCAAAGTAAAAAGCTTCTCCACAGCCAAAAACACAGTAAGTGTAGCAGGCAGACAGCCCTCAGAATGGGAGAAGATATTTGCAAGTTATGTCTCCAACAAAGGTTTATAACTAGAATCCACAGAGAACTCAAACATTTGCAAGAAAAGAACAAGTGATCCCATCTCAGGATGGGGAAAGGACTTGAAGAGAAACTGCTCTGAAGAAGACAGGCACAAGGCCTACAGACACATGAAAAAATGCTCATCATCCTTAATCTTCAGAGAAATACAAATCAACACCACTTTGAGATATCATCTAACTCCAGTAAGATTAGCCCACATCACAAAATCTCAAAACCAGAGATGTTGGCATGGATGTGGAGAAAAGGGAACAATCTACACTGCTGGTGGGAATACAAACTAATACGTTCCTTTTCGAAAGATGTTTGGAGAATACTTAGGTATCTAAAAATAGATCATCTTTGATCCTACAATTCCTCTACTAGGTATATATGAAGAAGACCAAAAATCACTTTATAACAAAGATATTTGCACCAGAATGTTTATTGCAGCCCAATTCATAATTGCTAAGTCATGGAAGAAGCCCAAGTGCCCATTGACCCACAAATGGATTAATTAATTGTGGTATATGTACACCATGGAATATTATGCAGCCTTAAAAAAGATGGAGATTTTGCCTCTTTCATGTTTACATGGATGGAGCTGGCACATAGTCTTCTCAGCAAAGTACCTCAAGAATGGAAGAAAAAGTATCCAATGTACTCAGCCCTACTATGAATCCAATTTATAGTTTTCCTATGAAAGCTATAACCCAAATATAGCCCAGGAAGAAGGGGGAAGAGGAGAGGGAGGGGAGAGGAGGAGTGGAGGGAGGATGGAGGATGAGGGGAGGGGATAGATGGAGGGAGAGTAATTGGTGGCAACACACCTATGGTGCATTTCACAAGGGTCCATGTTAAATTTACTAAGTGTAGGGTATAAACATCTTAACACAATAACTAAAAAAAAAAAAAAAAAAGAGGGTGGACTATAAAGAGAAGTTTTTCCACATTATAAATAAACTATTCAAGATGAAGACTTTAAACCAGTTAATCACAAGATCTGATAAAGCATGGACATTTCTCTGCACATATGAACAAGAAAAAAAAAACCTACTTTGCATATAGTGTCTCAGTATTATTAAACCCTGCATAGCAACCCTGCTATAAATCCAAGAATACCAGGCAAGAATTTCTATTTTGTTCATTGATATATTCAAAGTACCTAGGATATTGCCTACCACATAGAAGGTACCAATAAACGCTTGTTACAAGAATACATAAATGAAAAAGAATAGAAGGATATTCATTGCAGCATTATTCCTATTGGTAAAACATCAGAAAAATCTGTATGTCATTCATAGGAAAATGATTAAGTAAATTCATACTAGGGAATAATCTGTGGAAGTTAAGAGGGAAGGCAAATATATTTAGAAAACCCTCTAAAATACACTGTTAAGAATGAAAAATAAGTTTCAGAAATTCATACATATAAATGTGTGTATCTATAGTATAGTAAAGTACTTTTTGTTTTAAAAAGATCTGGAATGGTATACACCAAATTGATAGCAGTAGCTACCTTGAGGGCAGCAGTTCTCCGAGTGTTATCTGGGGAGTCATGGATTCCCTGCACCCCTCTGGGGATCCATAAAGTAACAACTATTCTAATAACTAAGAGATTATTATAATAATAATTCATAATAATAACTAAGATGTTATTTGCCCTTTTCACCTCTTATTCTACAATGAAATTTTTCACATGGGGCTCGGCACCTGTGGCTCAACGGGCTAAGGCGCCAGCCACGTACACCTGAGCTGGCGGGTTCGAATCCAGCCCCGGTCACCAAACAACAATGACGGCTGCAACCAAAAAATGGCTGGGCGTTGTGGCGGGCGCCTATAGTCCCAGCTACTTGTGAGGCGGAGGCAGTAGACTCACTTGAGCCCAGGAATTGGAGGTTGCTGTGAGCTGTAATGTCACAGCACTCTATACAGGGCGACAGCTTGAAGCTCTGTCTCAAAAAATAGAAAATTTTCACATGGTATGGCAATAGACTTGACAGACAGACCCAAGAATTTCGCTATCTTATTAAGGCGTAAGTTAAAGGAACTTGTAAAAATGTAAAGCAATGCCATTATTTTCTCTCAATTTTGGTTTGGAAAATATAATTATTTTTCATAAAAAATAAGTTATATATTTTGACAATAATATTGAATTTTAAATGAATTCATAAATACTAAAACAAATATAATTTTAATTTCTAATATAGTTAATATTGATAGATATAACAAAAGCCCTTTAAGGTCCTCAAACATTTTAAGTGTGTAGAGGAGTCCTAAAACCAAAATTTTGAGTACTGCTCTTAGGTGACAGCTAAGATTTTTGAGACTTTAGGTAGCGCCTGTGTCTCAGTGAGTAGGGCGCCGGCCCCATGTATCGAGGGTGGCAGGTTCAAACCCAGCCCCTGCGGAACTGCAACAAAAAAATAGCCAAGCATTGTGGCAGGCACCTGTAGTCCCAGCTACTTGAGAGACTGAGGCAACAGAATCACCTAAGCCCAGGAGTTGGAGATTGCTGTGAGCTGTGACACCACAGCACTCTACCAAGGGCGATAAAATGAAACTTTGTCTTTACCAAAAAAAAACAAAAAGATTTTTGAGAATTTTACTTTATCCATACAGTTTAAATTTACAATGAAATACATTTATGCATTATTTATATAATTAAAGATACACATATATATTTTAAAATCTAGTGATTCCTCAACAATTGACTATGTTAACAATGCTAGTTTTCATTACAAAGCACAGCACTCAACATGAAACAGTTTTCTGATTTCTAGCTGCTCACATCTCAGCAGTTTTTACTGACTCAGATCATTTAAAAAGTCAAGTCTAGGGAAGCCCCTGTGTCTCAAAGGAGTAGGGCACCAGTCCCATATATTAGAGGTGGTGGGCCAGCCCTGGCCAAAAACTAGGGAAAAAAAAAAAAAAAGTCAAGTCTAGATAGAGCTGCGAAGTCTTGAGGGCTGTCTTCAGTTCTCAGATTAATCTTTCAGCTTGTTATTTCTTTCCTTCCCTTTCCTTCCTTTTGAACATCATGGGCCTTGCTGTTCTAGATTGCTTTGCTTTTTATTAAAACAAGAAAGGATATGATAGTCTATTTTTGGTTGGTTGATTTTATGAAACATATTTACATGAAATCACTTCAAACAGTTATTTTAATTTTAAGCCTATCATGTCTAATTATGCAATAAGCAGCTTTCTTCATTAAGAAATTCTGCTTTCCTCTAATTAGGATTAGGGATATTTCTAGGCCTGAGGAGTTCGGGAATTCAGAGTAGGTCTACTCTGATCTCTGAAGAGAGCAATGGCATCCTTTAGAATGACTGCTACTAAAGGGAGTGGAAAAGGGCAATCACTGTCTCTCCAGATGACTGCTTCTAGGGACCCTAGTCCTGAGAAGTGTCAGGAGTAGAGGGGCAGAGAAAGAGGAAGGCAGGAGATAATATTCACTGAGCATCTATGGTGCAGGCACTTCATACCATTTGTCTTATTTAATACCAACTGGCACATGAGGTGAGTAACACTTGCATTTTTTTTTGTTTAGAGACGGGGTCTCATCTTTGCTCAGGCTGGTCTCGAACTGGTTAGCTCAGGCAATCCACCTGCCTTGGCCTCCTGGAGTACTAGGAATACAGGTGTGCGCCAACATGCCCAGTCCAACACTTGCATTTTTAAAAGAAATAAATGTTCAAAAAGGTGATGTAAATTACCAAAATTGCCCTAGCCAGTAAAGGGGCAGGGTAAGGATACAAGTTACCCCCATTGGACACCAATGCCCTATCGTGTCACTGTACTATGCTGACTTCATGGTTCTTCTGCACTGACTGCCTATGAATCTTCTTTCTAGACCTATGAAGTAGATCACCCAGTTCTACCTTCTCTAACCTTGATCTACAACCATATTATACCTAACTCTGGATTTGAAGATTCTGATGGAGTTGTATGTTGAGAAAATGGTCTCCTTGTTAACTATGTACTTTTTTTTCTTTTTTTCAGCTACTTTTTCAGGTAACAAATACTAAAAATTCTACATTCCTACCTCGGATCAATTAAGATATGTTTAGCATGGTCTATACTAGCTTTTTCCTTAGAAAAGAAAATAAAGAGACAATCCCAAAACCTTTCCATAAAACCACGAACATGTACAGTTTTCTATCTTTACAATTAAAAGAAACTGCTTCTGAAGTGGGCTAATTAACAGGTTACTGATTCTCTTGATAGTTACCACAGTCAGTGTATTAAAGCCAGCTCTTCCAAGCAGATGTCCTAGGTCATTGATAGCAGTGAAAGGAGAAACATGTGGAGAAAATCCTCCTTCCCTTTCTGTTTCTGCTAACTGTAAGGAACACCGAAGTTCATAGAGCGTGTCGCCTCCAAACATGGCACCAATAAATACTCCATCTGGTTTTAAAACATAATGGATCTGTAAAAACACAAACAACAAAACTATTAAAAAATGGATGCACTATTTAAAAAATTTTTAAAAGAGTACAGTATCTAAATTAATATTTTTGACTACCATTCTTATTTTACCAAATCAATAATCTGAGAATTCAGTAACACCTAATGCAATCTACTATCAGAAAATCATTGCTGCATAAAATAGTTATAAAGATTGAACTATACATTCACTAATTTTATATTAATATCTATAAAAATATATTTTATGTTTTCAAATTTTCTTTTTTTTTTGAGACAGAGCCTCAAGCTGTCACCCTGGATAGAGTGCTGTGTCATCACAGCTCACAGCAACCTCCAATTCCTGGGCTCAAGCGAGTCTCTTGCCTCCACCTCCCAAGTAGCTGGGACTACAGGCACCCGCCACAATGCCCGGCCATTTTTTGGTTGCAGCCGTCATTGTTGTTTGGCGGGCCCGGGCTGGATTC
>CAUYON010029897.1:0-29130 GCA_963573935.1 Arctocebus calabarensis
GCAGGACCCTACTTCATAGACACATATTATACCTTTGCCTAATGCCGTAAATACTCAATAGATAATTTATTTGTTCAAGAGTTGTTCCAGGGGGCGCCCGTAGCTCAATGATTAAGGCACCAGCCACGTGCACTGGAGCTCGTGGGTTCCAACCCAGCCCAGTCCTGTTGAACAACAACAACAACAAAAAAAAATAGCTGGGCGTTGTGGCGGATGCCTGTAGTCCCAGCTACACTTAGGAAGCTGAGGCAAGAGAATTGCTTGAGCCCATGAGTTAGAAGTTGCTACGAGCTATAAGGTCAGGTCATTGTACTCTACAGAGGGTGACAAAGTGAGACTCTGTCTCAACAACAACAACAACAACAGAGTTGTTCCAGATTTGCTTCTAGCTACCTGTGTGACCTTGGGCAAAGCTGTCAATGTCTCTGGGGCTTAGTTTTCTTTTTTATTTTATTTTCATTTATTTATTTGTTTAGCATTTCTCAAGCTAAATTTAGCCCTATATTAGAGCAAAAGATGATTTTTTTTTTTTCAATTATCTCAATACATTTTTTTTTTTTTTAAATTGTTGGGGATTCATTGAGGGCACAAGAAACCAGGTTACACTGATTGCATTTGTTAGGTAAAGTCCCGCTTACAATTGTGTTTTGCCCCCAAAAGGTGTGGCACACACCAAGACCCCACCCCTCCCTCGCTCCTTTCCTTGGGGTTTAGTTTTCTTATCTGGCAAATGGGGCTGACCCTGCTGCCTTTGGAGTGTTGGAAGAGACAATGAAAGGTACAAAAGCACAGAGAATAGGAGTGTTGGCCGCACAAGGAGTGACTCTTCTCTTGTCTGGAGTGAAGGTCCCAGGTATCTACCTCTGGTACTTTTTGTTCTGAAGCGTGGGACTCCTGTGGCAAGCAGAAGGTGAGCTACTTGAGTGCACCCTGTTTTGGAGAAAAGCAAGTGCAACCACCTGGCTCACTGTCTGGAGAGAAAACCTGGATCCTTTAGCTTTTTAGAAAGCCAGAAAACATGTGCAGCCTTCCTAGAACTCAGGCTAAAAGTCATCCTGGGAGATGCCAAAGCCACAATGATTCCTGTCCCATCTGGGGAGCATGAACCAGAAAATAACCCTGATAGAGAAGTAGAAATCGATGTGAATCTTTCCTTAGTGTCCTTGAAGTTCCAAATTACAAGTAGATAAGCTTGTAATCTGTTCATCATTCAGTCTGCAAGTGTTTATCCAGCCCCTCCCCTGGGCCAGCCATGATTTCAGAAGGAGGTATCCAGACGTGAGCAAAACTGACAAAAAGCTCTGCCTCGTGGGACTTACACTTTAGTGTTGGGTGATCATCACGATGGAGAAAAATGAAGCAAGAAAATGGAAGGGGTCCGGGTGGGAAGGAGCTGGTAGGACTTGCAGTTTTAAGTAGAGTAGTCAGGGAAGACAGCATGGAAGCCGTGCAGGTGTCTGGACAGGGGCACTGGGCTGACGGAGCAGCCAGTGCACAGGGCCAGGCCGTAAGAGAGGTTTGGGCCCAGGGAGGGGGCCGGGGTGTCCGGACAAAGGGCGAGGGGGAGAGGGCTACAGAGACAAGGGAGTGGGACCCTGTGGATGGGAGGTGCGAGGTCTGAGGCCTGAGCTTGCCTCATGTTAGAAAGAAGGGATGCAAGGAGGAACCAGGGGTGTGGTGGGGGCAGTTCGAGAAAGTCACACGGGTGACAGCCTGGGGCTCTGCTGCCAGGCCATGTTGGAGGGGCTGAGATGGCTGACTGAGCAGTGGGGACAATGATGGGGGACAAAAGGCTGGCTGGGGTTGGCTCAAGGAGAGCAAAGGAGATAGATGGGAGCCAAGGAGTGTAGCATGACTGACCACTTTGGGGAGCTCGGCTGTGAAGGGCGGTGACACGTGGTGGTGTTTGGCAAGTGAGAGCAACTCAGGGGCAAAGGCTCTGTGCATTGTTTGGAGTGCTGGGGCAGGGGGAGGGGTGCTGGACCCTCGGCCTCTCCACAGCACCCAGGGGCCGTCCACACGGACAGGAGGGGAATGCAAGTATGCAGCCTTGCATTGAAAGTGACACCCACAACTTTTCTCCAGCTACTTTCTGCTGTGACAGAGCAAGTGCAGAGCTATGAAGATGGCGTCGACCAGGACTGAAGTCTCTCTAGGGAGGGGGCGTGGGGGGTGAGGCGCGAGGGAGATGAGGGAGTGATGATGGTCGTATCCCCTGGAGGCCAAGCCAGGCAAGGAGGGGTTGGGCGTGGGGCAGGAGGTGGATGCTGAGGCTGCAGAGGTCTGGTGGAGCCCGGAGCTAGAAGACAGGATATGCAAGAGTAGGGTGGCCAGGGCAGGGCTGGGTATGAGCCTGGGAACGCATGGGGGGCAGGGGAGACCAGGAGGAGAGCTGGTCATGGGTGTTGAAATCACCAAGACAGGAGAAAGGGGTGTTGGAGAGGGAGGCTATGATGCAGGAGAAAAGTCCTCGAGGAGTACAGAAAATGAGGTAGGGTGGTAGCTTGGTGATCTGCAACTGACAGCAAGGAGGGTGGCAAGAAGGTTCTTTATTTTCATAGTTGATTGTTGAAAACTATCCTTATTGTATAGCTAACAATATCTTGACCTGGAGTGGATTGGAATACCATGATCAGGATAGATTAAAAAATTCTAAGGGAAATTAGCCTCTTTGGGTTGGTCAGGAGGGAACTGGGTGACCCAACTCTCATCTTAGAGCTGACTTTCCCAGGAATAGGCCGGGTGCACAGACCTGGTGGGCTGGCCTGGTGTTCTGGGGTGTGTGCTGCCTGCCTACCCTGCTGTGTGGAACCTGGGGCCTCCTGTGGGGCACCCTTGAAAGTTTCTACAGCTGCAAGATGCTTTTTTATTATTGTTAAATCATAGCTATGTACATTCATGCAATCATGGGGTACAATGTGCTGGTTTTATATACAATTTTAAATGTTTTCATCAAACTGGTTAACATAGCCTTCACGGCATTTTCTTAGTTATTGCGTTAAGACATTTATATTCTACACCTAGTAAATTTCATGCTCACCCTTGTAAGATGCACCAAAGGTGTGGTCCAAGAGGAGAGGCCAAGGAAACCATGCAACTTCACCCCAGAGGATGCTTTGCTGATGGTAGAATGCCTGTGCCCAGAGCAGACATCAGGGAGACAGTTTGGGAAAGAGGGGTCCTCCCCATGCCTCTGTCTCCCTGGGATAACTGACCGCTGAGCTCTTGGAAGGTGGGGCCCCTCAGTCTGGGCCCTGCATTTCTGGCTCCTGCTGCTGGGATCAGTGGGGCCTGACTCACACTTGGATTCCCACATCTGGGTAGCAGGGAGCCAAGACTGAGAAGGGGCTTCTAAACTGACGTCTGTCCTGAGGCGGAGTGTGGAGAGCACCACCTCTTGTGACATTTGGATGCATTCTTTAAACTTTCTTCTGCTTTGGACTTCCCTTAGAATGCAAACACCTGGCAGGATTCTGGGACCTGCCTGCGTGTCTCTGGAAAGGGGGGACATTTCAATCCTTCTACTGCCTTCCCACCTCCCACATCCACAAACGCATCTAGGGTACAAATGCCAGAGAAGAGACAGCTGTGGCCAGCTCTAAGCGAGGCCAGGGCCAGTCGTGTAAACATGATACTTCAAAAAAAAAAACCCAAACCCAAGTCTCTATCTATTGACACAGCTTTATGGGAAATATTTCTGCTAAAGCACTCTTGCTTGTTTTTATTTAATCTGATGACTGTTTTAAATGAGAGCCAAAAAAAAAAAAAAAAAACCCAAACCCTCAGAGAATGTGCCTGTCTGTGGTGATGTTTTGATTCTTCTGGGAGAGGAAAATTGTTAAGAATTTTGGAAACCTTGCGAAAACTTGGGGGAGTGGAGAGGAATGTTGCTCCTCTTGAGTTGGTGAGGTCATTTTTTTAGGATCTGAGATGGACATTTGACACTCAAGAAGAAAATATCTCATGATGCTGTAACAGTTGTGCCTCTGCCCCATGCCTCCCTCAGTAACACCTGGAAAGAAAAGCTGGGGGATGGATGGATAGATGGATGGATGGATGGATGGATGGATGGATGGATGGATGGATGGATGGATAGATAGATAGATAGATAGATAGATAGATAGATAGATAGATACATAGATAGATAGATACATAGATAGATAGATAGGTACTTGCTCTTCCTTTCCCTTAGATGAGTAGCTGAGAGCATGTGGTTTAACTTCCCTAACACTTTCTGGATACCATATTTAAAATTACTTTTTTCCCCCATATTTTAGGAGCACCTGCTCTACAGTGGCTTCCAAGCCCCCAGAGTTACATACACAAAGTTCTTGGTCTGTCCGTAGGAGGAGGAGGGGTTATAGTTCTATTCTGAGGAAGGGAAACTGAGGCACAGAGATGGAAAATGCCCAAACCACATTGCTCAGTGGTGACTGCATGGGGGCCTGGAATCCCACCTTTAACCCACCGACTTCTAGTTTCTTGCTGGGTACAGGCTGGGACTGATAGGGTGTTAGGTGGTTAATATACATTTTCTTCCTATGGAAATAGCATTAAGACCCCAAATTTCATTGACCACAAACCTTTTGGGGATGGGATGAGGATGTTATATGCTGGGAAAAATTTGTCACTTCTGATTTTAGTAGACGATCTGATGGATCATCAGAAAGCTTTAAGTAGTGTTTGCAACTCCAGCTGAACATAGAATCACTTAGGGAGCTTTGAAAAATATTGTTGTACTGGCCCCAACTCCAGAGATCCAGTTGAATGGGAAGGGTACGGACATTTGCACAAGCCCTTGTAGGACTCCGATGTCCCACTGAGGTTGACAGCCACAGTTGGAGAAGGCTGTCTCCTTTTCCTCACCTGTATGCCAGCTGCCTCCTGCTGCAGTCTATTGGAAGGATAGAGTGCAGGACCACTGTGAAAGCAGGTACGTTTAATAAAGGCAAAGTTCCCAAGAAATTCTTGTTAATAGGACAAATTAAGCATGAAAATAACTCCAGTAGTCCTTTCTGGTGCTGTCATGCAGTTGGAAGTCCTAGGTTTTATCTAAAATACAAAATGATTTTTCTTTTTTAACTCTCACAGTCTGTGTCCTAAGCAAAGTGATCTTTGAAGAGAGAAGCAGTGATGGAGATGTGTAGGATTGGGATGAGAGTGTTCACATTGGCTTGATGTCTTGTTCTAACATGTTTCTCCTTCTCTTTCCCTTCACATTTCTCCTTCATTCTGCCTTCCCTCTTCGCCATTCCCTCATCCCTTTTTAAATCCCATTTATTCATTTCTTCCTGCCCTTAAATCCATTTTCCTCCCCATCTTTGCTCATAGGAGGAAGCGCTCAATGGTGGACCACCCATGAAGGGCTTAACAGAAGAAGTGAGTTCTCAGGAGGCCTGCGGGATGGTTGAGCATGGGGGATTTATTATATATTGCCCCTTATTTAAAACTATTTATCTATCTATCTATGTATCTGTCTGTCTGTCTATGTAGAAATAGAGCCTCACTCTGTGCCTTGGATAGAGTACTGTGGTGTCATAGCTCACAGCAACCTCAAACTCTTGGGTTCAAGTGATCCTTTTGTCTCAGCCTCCAGAGTAGCTGGGACTACAGGCACTTGCCACAATGCCTGGGTAGTTTTTGTATTTTTGGTAGAGATGGAGGGTTTCACGCTTGTGAGAGGGTTAGGGTTAGGGCTGGTCTCAAACTCCTGACCTCAGGCAACCCACCTACCTCAGCCTCCCGGAGTGCTAAGTTTAAGGATGTGAGCCACTGCACCTGGTCTAAAAATGTCTATTATTAATTATGTGAATACTTTATGCATCGATTTTCCTGGCACACAAGAATTCAAATACTATCAATAAAATCTTCCTGAGTTACCACTTCATTCCACTCACTGACTTTCCCCTCCCTCCCAGCCAGTTGGTGAATTACTTGCTCACTGCTTTTCATGCATTTACTGACATATATGTGACTCAGAAAGATATTATTTCAAAAATCACATATCATAGCCAGTGGATATGTTGTTCAATAACTTGAATTTTTTCACCTAACCATATGCACTAGGGATTCTTTCTGGGTTTGTACATCTACCATATTCTTTTTAATAGCTTCACAGTTGTCCACAGTATGGATTTATTTAACCATTCCCTTAATGGCGGGTACTTCTAAAGTCAGGTTACTTCTAAATTTTCCCCTGGAAATACTTGATACTTGAGTGCATTCTGTGTAACAGACCTCCTTCTGCACAAATAAAAGTGTTTTTGTAGGTAGATGCTGAGCAGTAGAATTAATATTAATAGCCATTACCAGCTTGTTCTCCAAGTGGCTGTTCCATTATTCTCAGTGCCACCAGTGTTGAGACATCTTGTCATTTTAATTTCCATCCTCTTGATTTCTATTACCAGTTTTTTTTTTTTTTTTTTTGAAACAGAGCCTCAAGCTGTCCCCTGGGTAGAGAGCCATGGCATCACAGCTCACAGCAACCTTCAATTCCTGGGCTCAAGCAAGTCTCTTGCCTCTGCCTCCCAAGTAGCTGGGATTACAGGCATCTGCCACAACGCCCGGCCATTTTTTGGTAGCAGCCGTCATTGTTGTTTGGCGGGGCGGGGCTGGATTCGAACCACCAGCTCAGGTGTACATGGCTGGCGCCTTAGCCCATTGAGCCACGGGCGCCGAGCCAGTACCAGTTATTTTTAATAGGTTGAAATTTTATTTTATCAAAGCAGCAATTAGAAAAATAAATAATCAGAAATTAGAAAGAATCCACCCTCATTTTATGACAATGAATGTAACTTTTGTGAATTTTTCTTCTTGTTTTTATTTTTTTAATGTGTTTTTTAGGTTTCCACTTTTTGCCTTCACAGGATTAAAAAAGCTTAAAATTTAATAACAATATCAATGTTTAAGATAAGGACTAGAAAAAAAAACCTCGTAAAGAATGAATGAAGATAAATACATTCAGAAAAGAAAACAGACGATTACTGCATCGAAAGATTAAGCAATATTAGTAATAATAATGCCAAGAAAGTAACATTCAAATTGTCAAATAAGACATTAAAAAGTGCTTTGACTCTGAGGCTCAATATGAAGTTTAAAGTTTAAATAAACTCACAAATACAGCAAATCTCAAATTCTCCCAGGCATTCCAATATTGATTACAAATTTACTGCTATGCATTTCAAGGAGAACAAAAAATTACAAGAATCAATTGCATATTTAAAATTGGACTCAAAAAATAAAATAAAATAAAATTGGACTCAAAAAGCTGATTGAAAGCTCTGTTTATAGCCTTATTCAAAGTGCAGCCAGAGGAAGGGCGATGTGGGCGATACCTGGAGCTTACTAGCACTGTGGACTCTCCGATCCCATCCTGAACTGTTGAAGCAGAATCTAGAGCCCGAGTCTAAGAGAGGGCAGTAGGGATACTTCTTCAGTTTTTGAGCTGGTGTCAGTGGCAGGATCACATGATCCATCCATTCATCCATTCATTCATTCTTCCTACCCTTCCTTCCTGAATCTTTAAGAACATACATAAAGCAAATTATGTCATTCATCTCATATGAGATTTTCGACCTAAATGGAACAGTAATATCATAGTTTACAAGAACCAAGGGGTGTTGGTGAAAGAAAGGTCTGATCAATTCCAAGAATTATACTAGACATAGAAGAAAGGGAAGTAATGAGAAAATGGACTCTTCATTGGAGATAGAAGTTACAGCCTAAATCAGCCAAGTAGACTCTTGGCAGGAAGGTCACTATGAGCCAGATACCAAAGTCTGCTAGAAAGTGGGGTGGGTACTGTTGCAAGTTGAGATGCCATGTTGCTTGGACTGAAGACAAAAAATTAGGATTAAAAGAATGAAAAGATAAGTAGAACAGCACACTGTGAATGTAGAGCTACTCCCAGAAATATAGTAGCTCTGATTTCCCGTGGAGGTTTTCATTATGTAATTGCCAGATTAAAACACATGGCTGACAAGCACAGGGATACCTTACCCTGAGCCTAGCTGGGTCAGCGTGTGCTGCTCACCTGGGACAAAATCAGGTAGGTATAAGACACTCTCGTAAGGGGAATGACCCTGTGGGGTTCAGGGCTGTCCTGCTGACAGAATGGTGACATTGGAAAGCAAAACCGTGCCACCATCCCTCTATCAATAATGGAAACATGGAAACAAGGTTCTCCAAAAGTAGGGTGAGGATCCTTTTATGACTTAAGAAAGAAAAGAAAGAGAATCAAAAATGGACCATGTTGGAGGCTTCACAATATCTGGGGGAAGTAAAGAATTGGGGAGATGGGGTCTGAGTGAACAGAGCGATAACCCCTGGGGCCATGCCAGGCCACGTCTACGGAGGCATCCTTGTGCCCAGGATGGTTCTTATGCTCCACCAGCAGTAAGCAGCACAGCACACAGCGAAGGCAGTGCTGCCAGGGAGAAAGGATGCTCCACCTGGGCACTGCAAAGCCTGACATTGCCTAGTTCCCTACAGTAGAGTAGGATTAATCCAATCATCAGAGGCACCTATTTCTTCTAGAGAAAATGTGTCCAAAGACTTTAAGGGGGGCGTCAAATGCCTAGAATCAACAGCTACCAGTCAATGTTTTGCACAGCTGTCACAATTTAGGTTGCACAAAGGTTAAAAATGCCTCTGCCATACCATATTTCATTGCATAGACAAGTTCCAAAAGCCTAAATACTGACACGCTAAACCAAAGCAAACCATCCTTTTCAGTTCACTTTCTGTTCAGTTCATAGTGTGTTGCTGAAATGCACGCCACACCCAACCATTTTAAATTTGGGCCCAAAGAGAATTCCTTACAAATAATATCCATATGTCCCCGACACACCTCACATCTTGGGGGCATAACTTCATGCTCATCCTACTGTCATTCAAGCTCCTCTGTTTTTATAACTGACTACAACTCCCAGGAATATAGTAGCTCTGATTTCCCCTGGAGGTTTTCGTTATGTAATCGCCAGATTAAAATAATTTTTTGTGTGGAAATTAAATAAAATGAAACATGTTCTCATTCAAGGTTCAGAGTGAAATTAAAGAGTGCATGTCCCTTCAATGCCCACTAGCCAAGCCATTGTCCTTCCTAGTTGGTTTTCCCTGTGGGCTACAATGGACATACTTGTTAGAACCTGTTTAAAATCAAGGATATATATATAGAGAGAGAGAGCAGAGCTCTGTTGCCCACACTATAATCTTAACCTGAGAGGCCGAGGTGGGTGGATTGCTTGAGCTCAGGAGTTAGAGACCAGCCTGAGCAAGCGCAAGACTCTTTCTCTAAAAATAGCCAGGTGTTGTGGCGGGCACCTATAGTCCCAGCTACTCCAGAGGCTGAGGCAAGAGGATTGCTTGAGCTCAAGAGTTTGAGGTTGCTGTGAGCTGTGATGCCACAGTACTCTACCAAGGGCAACAAAGTGAGATTCTGTCTAAAAAAAACAAACAATAAATCCCCCCCAAACCCCCCAAACAAACCAAGGATATATCTATAATAAACAAATATAATTTGTTTTAATTTCAACATCATATGTGCTTTAGAAAATCACTGTAAGGACAAAAATAATTTTGAAGATACAGAAGTGAATTTCTTTTAATTTGACAACAGGCTATCTGGAATACCAGTGAAGACGTTGATCGCTTTTTTACATATTACTAAGTATGTGAGTAATTTAAAGCAATCATACCAGTTGACTTAAATTTAAAATATTATTGTTTCTGAGTGTAAAATAGTTTTTATGTGCACAAAGGAGGAAACTCTCGACTAAAAGGTGGCAATCTCTAATAACTTGTATCAGTTGGATTGCCTTGATAGTCTTGTTGCCAAACAACAGTGACAATAGATTTTCTCATGAGAGCAAATTCATGGTAACAACCAGAAATTGAGGTTAGGAGAAGAGAGGAGGCGAGAGAGTGCACAAATTCAATTCTTTCTTCAGCTAAAAATGTATTCTCTATATATTTGCAGACTACAACATTTAAAAATAATTGACTTATCATCACAATTACACTATAGTGGGCCACAGCACATATAACAGATTTTTCTGACTTAACAATTTTCTACCAGTAAAGATTGTTTTATCCTCAGGCCACTTTATCCTATACCACTGGACCTGTAACTTAAGCAGTTGCTCTATTCAGAAGAGAATTATTGCTCCCTGTTAATTTACGGGTTAGAGAATGTATGGGAGATAAAGCCGAAAAATTAATTTCAGATTAGTCCCAGAGGGGTTGCTTCTAATGGTTCTGTTAATTCACTTTGGGAGAAATAGTATTACAGTTGACAAAAATGGCAAAGACCCACTAGCCCATCTCTAATCTAGATTTTGTTTGAAATAGACCTCATCTTTCTAATTAGAGTTGTTAGGACTCACTTTAGTTTTATTAATAAGAATTAACATTTCTATAGTACTTCAGTTTACAAAGCACTTTCTCATCATTTGTTAAATCTCAAAATTGTCACAGTCTAATGAAGTGGTGTATACACTTCCTATTGCTGTGATTACAGTAAATTTAAAGGCTTAAAACAGCACAATTGATTTTATTTCATTGTAAGAAGTCAAAAGTCCAGAACAGTTTCCACTGGGCTAAAATTGAGTGTTGGGAGGTCTGCCTTTGAGGATGGAGCGGAGAATTTGTTTCCTTACCTTTTCCCACTTTTAGAAGCCACCTGCATTCCTCAGCTCCTGGTCCCTTCCATCTTCTAAGCCTGGAAGTGATCCAGAGTCAGGTGTTTCTCAGGCTGCATCACTCCAACTCAGCTGCTTTCTCTCGCAAGAATGGGCCCATTCTCCCAGGTAGTGAGAACATCCTCCCTATTTCAAGATTCTAATCATGTTTGACAATTCCTTTCACATGAGCTAATAGACTCACAGGTTCCAAGGATTAAGACATAACCATCTTTGGGGTCATACTTCTGCTTATCACAAGCAGCAATATTTTAAATGTTTTTTTTATCAGTAGTGATGGTGATAGTAAGAGTAGATTATTTTACCGATGAGAGAAACAACATCAAAGAAGGTCTAGCTATTGAATTACAATCACGCTATAATATCAGACAAAACTCGAATTTAAAATTGCTGTTCAGATGTTAATCTACTGCTTGTTCAACTCCGTCGTGATGCATTAGTCCCAAAGAAATGGTCCTAGGAGGCATTTTTATTGAACTTAGAATGACATGTTCAGCAATTCTTTTAGACTATTTTTGAAAATTTTGCTTCAGGGCTTATTATTAATAACATCCATTAAACTTTTGAGGATAATATCTACTGGTGGCACCTTTGCCAAGTACATGTTCATAGATCCCCGAACAAATGAAGAAAAAAATAGACCTTTGAGTTCCCATAGCATAATGGAAAACTATTTACATTTTTGTATTTTCACATATTATAACCACATAAATCAGCAAGGAAGGAAAATAAAATAATTTATAGCCCACACCTAACACATACCAAAGACTCAGAGAATTGCCCCTCTGGGACTTGGAAAGCAATGGGAAACATGAGAAAAATGCTGAAACACTAAGACTGCTGCTGTTGCCATCAGAATAGAGTGCCCCGCCTCTGACTCAGGTTTCTCTTGTTTTCCATTGGCATCCAAGCAACTGGAAACCTATCTTACTAGCTTGTAAAATATCAAATCTTTCACAGCATCTCACAGTTTTAAGGAGAAAAAATAAAATTAAACTTGAGGATAAATTTAAAGTAAAAATTAAGCATAAATATTAATAATAGAATCTACTAATATGATGTATTTAAAAGTAAGGGGAGGAAAAAGCAAGGGGGAGTTGGCTCGGTGCCTGTAGCACAGTGGTTACAGCACCAGCCACATACACCGGGGCTGGCGGGTTTGATGTTTAACCGGCCCAGACCTGCTAAACAACAATGTCAATTTCAACAACAAAATAGCCAGGAGTTGTGACAGGCAGCTGTTGTCCCAGCTACTTGGGAGGTTGAGGCAAGAGAATCACTTAAGCCCAAGAGTTTGAGGTTGCTTTGAGCTGTGATGCCATGACACTCTCAAAGGTGACATAGTATGACTCTGTCTCAAAAAATAAATAAATAAACAGATAAATTTAAGAAAAATAAAAGTAAGGGGGAGTAGGTAAGAGATTAAAATTACCCTCTCAAAAATGGACATAATTTGGAAATAAAGTACCCTGAGATTCTTGCACAAATTCAAATTTATATTAAAATTATACTTTGTTAGGCATGCTTATTAGCAATTTAAGATAGTCACTAAAATAAATTCTAAACCATACAATGGGAGATAGAAAATAAAACTTAATTTTCTCATAATAGATTGAAATTAATGTCAGAAAAAAACAAATAAAAAACACAATAAATTCAAGATAGCAAAAGAAAGATTGAACCTAGCAATAATAACAATGAATATAAAAGATAAAACTTGTTTATTGATAAAGACATGGATTTTTACATTACCTTTAAAATAAACCCACTATTCTACATTAAAGAATAACACATTAAAAAATGAAAATAAGAGAATGGAAAATGATTACTGGGAAGTCAAAACTAAACAAAGCTCACTTAGTAATTTAATATAAGACATTTAAAATTGAATAAATATATTCATAAATATATACTATATTATTTAAATAAATTAACATTTCTTTGAACTAAGGTGTCACAACACTATGCATTGTCTTGTTAATGACAAATAAAATGTGAAACTGTTAATTCAGATAATGAGGTATGAGCCTTAATTCGGGTCTTTTGAGTGTAGTGATATGGTAACATGTTTTCTGGTTATTAGAAAATATCCTAAAATGCTGTCTTAATTTTTAAAAAGTCACTGTGGACATTTTGAAAATGTGAAAGTTATGAATAAATCTGCACACACATCTGTACTTCCTCAAACCTTTTGTAACATCAGTCAATCCCTAAGTAGAAATTAAAATTAGAAAACATCACATTTTACCATGTATAATGAACACCCACATTTTTGGCACAAACTTTCAGGAAAAACAAATCTTTCATTTCAATTTTTTAATTCCAATTCAAACCTTAAAACTTGCCATGTACAAAACCCGTTTTGACATTTTCCGAGGGATTTTCCGATAATTTTTGTCAAAATATCAGCTAGATTGCTAGCTCCGCCTAAAGTGTACAAAGAGAAATATGTTGCTCTTCAGTGCCCAAAAAAGCTTTCATTGCAAGTTTGTTGCAAATTTGACAAAACCAATTATTGTATTCCAGGGTGTTATTGTGAATACCTATATAGTTATTGCTTTTTGTAATGCATAAGTGTGGGATTAGAAATCCCCACATATATGTCTCATGTACTTCTCATTTGAGTAAGCCACTAATGGGTTAAACTGGCTTTTGCCTTCACAGAAAAAGCAATAGATTTGGGCAACCCTAAGGAAAACACAAAGACTGTTTTCTGGTCATCCGGGAACAGATACTTTGAAGCTTTTGCAGCCATTGTCTCCTAGGTTCTTGCCTGGAGGCTTGGTCCAGAGGTTGACAAAATGTCTTTACATTTTGTCAAATGCCTAAAGATCTTAGCACTGTGAAGAAACAAAGTCACAGACCCATTTAAGGTTAACTTGTTGAGTACATGAGGAAATAGTTCTCCTATAGCTCTGTCTCTCTTATTTTATATAGATTTTTTTAAGACCTAAAAGTAAAAGAGTATTGTGCTGTTTTCAGGGACAGGATATCTGCCACTTAAGTATAAAGTCAAATAATGAATATTGTAAATCACAGATTTAAGTGGGCACATGACTACAAAAGTATATAAGGTAGTCAGAAATAAAGTTAATTTGCTACATGCCACAACAGAGTGTGTAGCCTGCTTCTTGTGCCCTTAACATTGCATTGCGGATCTACACCGGAGGCAAAGCTATAGCCCCTCACGTCTCCGGTCACGCAACACTCAATATCACTAATCATTAAGGAAATGTAAAATCTAAAAACCACAGTGAGATACTACTTCATACCCATTAGGATGGCTATCATAAAAATAAAAATAACAAATTAACAAGTGTTAGTGAGGACATGGAATCACTGGAACTCTACTGCATTCATTACTGGCAGGAATGTAAAACGATACAGCTGCTCTGAAAAACAATATTATGGCTCCTCAAAAAATTAAAAATAAGGCTGGTGCCATAACTCACATCTGTAATCCTAACGCTTTGAGAGGGTAAGGCGGGAGGTTTGCTTGAGGCCAGTGGTTCAAGACCAGCCTGGGCAACATACCAACACCATCATCTCTACAAAAATGATAAAGTTTAAAAATTAGCTTGGCATGGTGGTATGTCCCTACAATCCCAGCTACTCAGAAGGCTGGAGAATCACTTGAGTTCAGAAGTTCTAGGTTACAGTGAGCTCTGATCCTACCATTGCACTCCAGCCTGGGTAACAGAGCAAGACACTCTCTCTCCAAAAAAAAAAAAATTAATTAAAAATAGAATTACCATATAAGCCATGCTTGCTCATTCTGATAAACACCCCCACTAAAAAAAAAACCATTCCGGTACCATACGATTATGATTCTATTCAGGGTTTATGGTATGTACCCACAAGTAGAATTACCCGCAATGCCACTTCTGGGTATATACCCAAAAGAACTGAAAAGCAGGGATTCAAAGAGGTATTTGTACACTCACATTCCTAGCAGCACTACACACAATAGTAAGAGGTATAAAAGCAACCCAAGTGGGCTCGGCGCCTGTGGCTCAATGGGCTAAGGCACCAGCCACGTACACCTGAGCTGGCAGGTTCGAATCCAGCCCGGGCTCGCCAAACAACAATGATGGCTGCAACCAAAAAATGGCCGGGTGTTGTGGCGAGCGCCTGTGGTCCCAGCTACTTGGGAGGTGGAGGCAGGAGACTCGCTTGAGCCAAGGAATTGGAGGTTGCTGTGAGCTGTGATGCCACACCACTCTACCCAGGGTGACAGCTTGAGGCTCTGTCTCAAAAAAACAACAACAAAAAAAACGGGGCAAGTACATTCTGACACCTGCTACAATATAGCTGAACCTTGAGGACATTGTGCTAAGTGAAATGTCAGTCACAGGACAAACACTGTGTGACTCCACTTACAGGGCACCTTAGACTAGTCAGGCTCAGAGACATAGTAGAAGGGCCATTTGGTGGGAAGGGGGGACAGAGTTCCAGTTTGGGAAGCTGAAGAGTCCTGGAGATGGAGGGTATGATGGCTGCACAACCAATGTGCTGCTGAAGTTGACACTAAAAAATGTTTAAGAGGGTAAATTTTGCTACATGTACTTTACCACTTTTACTTTATTTTTTTTTTTTGTAGAGACAGAGTCTCACTTTATTGCCCTCTGTAGAGTGCTGTGGCATCACACAGCTCACAGCAACCTCCAACTCCTGAGTTTAGGTGATTCTCTTGCCTCAGCCTCCCGAGAACGTGGGACTACAGGTGCCCGCCACAACGCCGGCTATTTTTTTGTTGCAGTTTGACCAGGGCCAAGTTTGAACCCGCCACCCTTGGTATAAGGGGCCGGTGCCCTTCTCACTGAGCTACAGGGGCCGCCCAATTTATTCTTTTCAGAGTCTCATTCTGTCACCCTCAGTAGAGTGCTTTGGCATCATAGCTCACAGCAACCTCAAACTCTTTTTGTCTTGCCTCAGCCTCTCAAAGTGCTAGGATTACAGGCGTGAGCCACCATGCTCAGCTAGTTTTTCTATTTTTAATAGAGACAGGTTCTCACTGTTGCTCAGACTGGTCTCCAGCTCCTAAGCTCAGGCAGTAGACCCACCTTGGCCTCCCAGAGTGCTAGGACTACAGGCCTGAGCCACCATGACCATCACATTTTTTTTTGTTTGTTTCCCATCCTTTATTAACTGTGGGTACAAATAAAACATTAAAAAAACACTTTCTAGATCATTTTCAGTGTTTATGTATTCAATTATGGCCTATTCCTTAGCACCATCACATTTTTTTAAATGGTGAAAATTTATATTTGAGGGCAAGGTCTAGTCTGTAGTCTCTGAGGATGATTTTTTAAGGTGCCATGTTGAGGTGCAGTGGGTGGGTAAGGGGGGTAGCCCGAGAAGAGGAAACGCTAGCAGGACCCTAGGAACCTTGGGCCCATGGCTTTAGGGTCACCCACAAGAAGATGGGGGCACTCAAGGCCAACAGACCATGTCCTGGGACTGATGTTACCCACGTTGGGGACAGTCATCCCAAAGGCCGAGCCTCCTTTGGTCACCAGACCAAGACCCTGTGGCCGGGTCGGCTGGGCCACACTTTGGCCTGAGTGTTCACAGTGAGCACAAGCACCCTCTCCATGTGGCCTGAAAGAGCCCCCCCACAGCCTCTACAGATAAGCCCAGAGGTGGTAACGGGGCCCATTTCCTGAGTCAGCTTTGCCAGTGGGGCAGGGAGTTTCACGAGCTCATCGCTTTGAATTTCCCAGTCCTGTGATGTGAGTTCTATTACATAATTATTATCCCCATTTTACAGGGAGCAAAACCAAGCTCTGTAGAGGTTAAGCCTTGGTTAAACGACTTACTGGAGGTCATCTGACCACCAAGTGGTAGACCCAGGATTGGAACTTGCGTTTGACTGATCCTTGCAGAGCCCTCTCTCTAGACCACCAGGCTACATGGCCTTTCAGAAGAAACTGCGAGAAGGCAGCCCAGACAGAAGGCGAGTCTGGACGTGGCTGGAAACGAGGCACCACGAAAAGAAGGCAGAGCACTCCCCATGGAGAGTTTTTCTTAGAGAAGACATGTTCAGAATACCAGGAAAGTCAAAGTCTGCATCGAACCACAGTGAAGCCAACAGGAAGGAAGGAGACCAGGGCATGTCGGAATGACACCTCAAGGCACCACACTTTATTTAGAGATTGAGAAATGAAGGCTGGGAGAGAAAGCGACTTCCCATAACTGTATGGCTAGTGCATGGCGGAGCCAGAACTCCTCTGGGTAATGACGACAGTGGTGGCAGTGACAACCCAATTACTCCCTGGGGATCAACTCATTGGATACTCTTCTAATGTCCATTTCACAGATGAGGAAACTGAGGTAAAGAGTGGTAATTAGGCCAAGGTCACACAGCTAATGGGTGTCAAGGTCAGAGTTTGAACCCAGCTGCAGGCCCACAAGGCTGGCCATATCACCACAAGGTCAGACCTTCTAGAAAGTAGCTACAAAGAGCAGGTGCATCCCTTTAGAAAATTCCAGAAAAGAGTTGGCAGTTACAAAAATCCAAGGACAAACTGAGCGCAAAGACTAAACTATCCTGAATTTCCAAGTCATTGAGGGGTGGGGGTTTATCCTAAACAGAACAGGAGAACCAGGCTCAAAGCCACGAAAACGGCTGGAAAGCTTCACCCGCAACTTCCTCTCTTTAAAAGTAAGTAGATTTTGGCTCAGCGCCTGTAGCTTAGCAGTTAGGGCACCATCCACATACAACAGTGCTGGCGGGTTCGAATCCAGCCTGGGCCTGCCAAACGACAACTACAACCAAAAAAATAAAAAATAAAAATAGCCAGGTGTTGTAGAAGGTGCCTGTAGTCCCAGCTACCTAGGAGGCTGAGGCAAGAGAATCACTTCAGTCAAGAGTTTGAGGTTGCTATGAGCTGTGACACCATGGCACTCTACCCAGGGCAACACAGTGAGGCTCTGTCTCAAAAAAAAATAAATAGGCTCGGCACCTGTGGCTCAACAGGCTAAGGCGTCAGCCACGTACACCTCAGCTGGTGGGTTCGAATCCAGCCTGGGCCCACCGAACAACAATGGCGGCTGCAACCAAAAAATGGCCGGGTGTTGTGGCGGGTGCCTATAGTCCCAGCTACTTGGGAGGCGGAGGCAAGAGACTTGCTTGAGCTCAGGAATTGGAGGTTGCTGTGAGCTGTGATGCCACAGCACTCTACCCAGAGCAACAGCTTGAGGCTCTGTCTCAAAATAAATAAATAAATTAATTAATTAAAATAAAATAAAAATAAAAATAAGGAGATTTTGTTAATTAAAGTAAAAGTTACTTTCAAAACCTTGTTTACAGTCATGAAGACTACCAATACCATTTCATTTGTATGAAATACCCCAAAAAGGCAAATCCATAAAAACGGAAAGCAGATGAAGGGCTGCCAGCAGCCCTGGGAAGGGGAGAATAGGGAGGGGCTGTCAGCGGGTCTTTGGAGGTGATGAAAACATTCTGACATCAGGCAGAGTGATAAGGGCATCACCTTCTTGATACACTTAAAAACTACTGAACTATCTCCATTAAAGGAGTGAGTTTTATGGTATGTGAATGGTATCTCACTAAAGCTCTTTTTTCTTTATTTGTTTTTGAGACAGAGTCTCATTTTATCACCCTTGGCAGAGTGCCCTGGTGCCACAGATCACAGCAACCTCCAACTCTTGGGCTTAAACGATTCTCTTGCCTCAGCCTCCGGAGTAGCTGGGACCTCAGGCGCCCCCAACAACGCCTGCCTTTTTGTTTTGTTTTGTTTTGCAGTTGTCATTGCTGTTTTAGCTGTCTGGGGCCAGGATCGAACCTGCCACCCTTGGTATATGGGGCTGGTGACCTACCCACTTAGCTATAGGCACTGCCCACTAAAGCTCTTTTTTCAAAAAAATGTTTGAAAAATGAAGTGTCGGCTCGGCGTCTGTGGCTCAGCGGGCTAAGGCGCCAGCCACGTACACCTGAGCTGGCAGGGTCGAATCCAACCCCTGGGCCCGCCAAAAACAATATGGCTGCAACCAAAAAATGGCCGGGCATTGTGGCGGGTGCCTATAGTCCCAGCTACTAGGGAGGCGGAGACAGGAGACTCCCTTGAGCCCAGGAATCGGAGGTTGCTGTGAGCTGTGATGCTACAGCACTCTATCCAGGGTGACAGCTTGAGGCTCTGTCTCAAAAAAAAAAAAAGAAAAATGAAGTGTCTGGGCAGTGCCTGTGGTTCAGTGGGAGAGCATTGGCCCCATCTACTGAGGGTGGCAGGTTTAAACCCAGCCGCCGTCAAACTGTAACAAAAAAATAGCCGAGTGTTGTGGTGGGCCCCTGTAGTCCCAGCTACTTGGGAGGCTGTGGCAAGAGAATCGCCTAAGCCCAGGAGTTGGAGGTTGCTGTAAGCTATGACACTATGGCACTCTACAGAGGGTGATAAAGTGAGACTCTGTCTCTAAAAAAAAAAAGAAAGAAAAAAGAAAAATGAAGCATCTCAACAGCTTAAGCCAGGGGAGGTGGGGAAAGGAGGAGGTACTCCCAGGATCTAGCTTTAAGCCAGATACATGTCCCACAGGGAGGGCCCTGGAAACCCCCCAGAACCCCTCCCACAGTGCTCTAGCCATGCCCCTCCTGCTGCCACAGTCCCTTTGCACTGGCTGGTCCTCAACTCAGAGTGTACTCTCCTCTGCTCTGTGCCAGACCTCAGCTCCAGCACTGCCTCTCAGGGGTGCTGTCTCTGACCCCTACAACATGGTCACGGACCCTCGGACAAGCACTTGCGGCCCTGTGTGTGCCCCTCGGCACAGCCCACCTTCTGTGGGACAAATATCTACCTTTCCCCCAACAGAGCCTCCACAGGGACGGGCCTGCTGTCCACCTGGGTATCCCCGATGCCCAGCTCGATGCCCAGGAAGAGGTGCAGTCTAACATCCAAGGAAGGCAGGTGGGCAGTCAGCAGGCAGGAGGACTGCAGAGCTGGCCCTGAGGAGCCCCTGTCGGCGAGCCAGACGGGCCCAGAGACAGCCCAGCAAGGGGGAAGGGAATAGGAGGTAGATACAGAGTGCGAGGGTTGCCCAAGGAGGCCCACCCTACTCAGCAGGGGCCGGGGACAGGACAGGTATTCTGGAGAAGAAATGCTGTCCCTCAAAGTGCACCCAGACAACCTGGGGCCGCTGAACTAGCCACAGGCCAGAGTGCCCAGGGATGTGCCATCAGGCAGGCGGTCCACACGTCCAGGTAATGTCTTTGCTGCCTCATGGGACAGAGAACTTAACTTGACCAGAAGGCAAAGCTATCAACGGAGATCTCTGGCCCCAGAGCTCAGAGACATGACAGCCAGGCCAAAGCACCAGCTTCAATATGGAGAGGATGTGGCAGACCAGGCTGGGGATCCTGGTAAGTGGGTGAGGCTCAAACACAGCCACAGATAGATGCTGAGAGTGGGAGAGAGCAAAGGGCCTGGGGTCCACACGAAGCTGGGCAAGGAGAGGAGAGTGAAGCAGCCATGTGCACAAGCGGGCAGTGCTCAGCCCCACAGGGCAAGCAGCTCACAGACGGCGTGTCCTCAAATGTCCTCCTGGACAGCCAACAAAGAAAATGACACCAGCATAACCCTGGCTCTCCCTGACTTCCAGAGTGTTGAGAGATCCCTCGCCCACACCCACTCAAGCTAGTCTCCGCCTTTAACAAGAAATCCAGAGAGCAAGAAATGTCCTCCAGTCTCCTGTGGGGTGACTGCCTATTCAGGCTGCCCCGTCCAGGGCACCGTCAAAGATGGGATGGACTCAGCACGGGCCTCAGGGCAGGAAGCCTATCTGCACCTTCCTGTTCCATTCATGTTTATGTCACCCCTAGCAGGGTAGGTCCTGGCCTCAGTAACCACAAGAAGATGAAGCAAAAGAATGACCAGGGTAGGAGGACCAGGCCTCTGATTCTCGGCATCCCCCAAGCCAGGAGCCCAGGGCGACATCCTCCAACCTGCTCTGCAGTGGGCAGTGGCCTCTGCCTGTCCCAGCTTCCCAGGTACCTGGTTCTGCAGCTGGGTGGATGTGGCTTGCTGGTCACTGTCATGGAGGGCCAGCCGCTCCTGTAGGATTGCCAGCTCCTCCTGAAGCTGGGCTTTCTCCTCCTGAAGCTGGGAAATGGCTTCGACCATCCTATGCACCATGGGGGCCGCACCTGGCGGCCCCGACAGGCTCGAGCACCTCCCGCTGCCAAAGAGCCTCCCACCTACGAGTAAAGCAGCGGCAGATGAGCAGGGCAGAGAGCCCACCCTGGTTGGTGGAGAACAGTGGGTCCGACATGGTGGGGCAGGCCATCGGGTAGGGGAACAGTGCAAGTGAAGGGCACAGGGCAGTGGTTGTGGGCTGGGGTGGCAGCATGAGCTAGCCGTGGCATTTGGGGCCTGTCTCAGAGGAAGCCACTTGGGCGGCAACTTCTAGGGGATGGAATGGCCTGGATCAGAACTTAAGAAAACAATTTTCACTGGCTACTCTCAAAGCGTGCGCTCTAGGTCTCATGGGCTAGCCCTTCTCTAGGCCATCCTGCAAGGAATCACAACTGAGAAAGACCATGGGATTTCACCCCAGAAATGACTGTGCTTGCGGGAACAAGGTTTCTTTAAACCTCAAAGCCTCTCAAGAGTGTGTAAGAAAGGAGAGGGGCTCCCCAGCCTGCACATGGAGAGGGGAGCCAGCCGAAGTGTGTGCATGTGTGAGGGACAGATGGACCAGGACACGGAGAAGGACCAGCACAGGGGCAAGAACGCAGCCAGGCCACCCCTGTGCTTACTCGCAAGGATGGTGAGGACCAGGCACAGGACAGTGATAAATACCAAGCTGGGCAGGAACTCAGCCTGAGTCCTTCTCCTCCCATGGCCTTCCACTGTCCTGTCACCAGGAGCAAGAGAAAGACAGATGGATGAAGGATGAAGACACAGAATCAAGGTCTGTGACCTGCAATGGGGTCTGGGTTGCTCATCACAGCTTGATTCTCAGGCACTGAGAGTGGCCAGGTCTCTGCAGGCCGGGAGCTGGCACAGAGTTCAACAGAGAGAGAGAGAGAGCAAGCGACAGAGGAGGGGGAAGGGCAGGTGGGGTTGACGCTTCCCTCAGGCTGCCGACAGGGAGGCCTGGCAGAGTGGCCAAGAGTAAAGAATGAAGAGGGGTGTTGTATGTGCTGGCCAGAGAGCCCCCCCACCCCACCACAGAGCCCCAGGGCACTGGGCTTTCTCTCACTAGGTCCCTGGGATTCCTGGCCCCGTACATGCTGCAGAAGCAGACGGCCTACAAACAAAGCCACCTGCACATGAAGTTACACACCCCCACAGCCTTGACCGAGAGTGCGTCCACTGCTCTGCAGGGATGCCAATGGCCTAGGCTGTGGGGTGTGGGGACCTGCAGGCTAGGTGGGAGGAGGAGGGTTAAGGGGGCATGGCCCGGCTCCATGCTTAGAGGGCGGGAGACCCTCTGGAGAGCTGCAGCAGGGCTGTCCCAAGCTGGATGGTGACCCTGGCTGTGTGGCCTGCATGTGACACAGCATGCACGTCACACAGAGCTGGCCAAGTGCCTGTGATCTGTTCTAGAGAGAGCGAGGTCAGACGGATGCTTCTAGGCCTGCACGCGGGGCTGCTGTGAGCAGCATGTGACCAGCGTGGCCCTCAGACTGCTGTGGTGCAGCAGGGAATGCACTGGCCTCTGGCCCGAGAGCTCGTCCTGCCACTTGAGGAACATGTGGGAGGGGGCTGCAGGGTCTTCCCAAGAGAAACGTGGACAACAAGCCCTGCCCAAGAGGAGCCCAGAGCTGTGGGGATGCACAGGTGTGGGTGACTGTTACACAACCAGCCACAGGGCTGAACTGAGATATCAGAGAGCCTGTCTTGTCCAGGATACTGCCTGTGTCAGGGGAGGCCACCCCTAGTGGGGCTCACCCTGACCCTAGCACCACCGTGTGCAGGTATAGGGCAGCCGACAGGGGCCTGCAGAGTGTTCATGGCGGGGAAGAGGCAGATCTTCAAGAAGCCAAGGGTGGGACAGCATCTGTGGCTGAGTGAGTAGGGTGCTGGCCCCATATACTGAGGGTAGCAGATTCGAACTCGGCCCTGGCCAAACTGCAACAAAAAATAACATAGTGGTTACGGCGTCAGCCACATACACGGAGGATGGCAGGTTCGAACCCGGCCTGGGCCAACTAAAACACAAAATCACAACTGCAACAAATAGCCAGGTGTTGTGGCGGACACCTGTAGTCCCAGCTACTTGGGAGGCTGAGGCAAGAGAATTGCCTAAGCCCAAGAGCTGGAGGTTGCTGTGAGCTGTGACTCCACAGCACTCTACCAAGGGTGATAAAGTGAGACTCTGTCTCTTAAAAAAAAAAAAAGGGAGGGGGGCAGCGCCTATGGCTCAAAGGAGGGCGCCGCCAGAGGTGGCAGGTCCAAACCCAGCCCCAGCCAAAAACTGAAAAAAAAAAAAAAAAAAAAAAGTCAAAGGTGGTCAGAGTCTGGGGAAGACGGGAGGGAGAGGTGAGATCAAAGGGCACTTGGGTGCAAGGGACAGAACAGGTCCTTGTGCAAACTGCAGGCCCAGGTTGGCCTTGCTCTTAACTGGAACTGGCTTTCTCCCCTCAGAGCCTTGGAGGCCCACCTGATTGGCTGGACAATGTCCCCCTTCCCTGTCTTCCCACTCCTTAGCCAGGCCCTAACACCTGCTGTCGGACAGGAGTGTCCCAGGCCCAGACAGGCAAACGTGGCTCTGTTACAACATCAGAGAAGGAAGTGGCTCTTTCCACTCAGCAAATTCAGACACATAAATTAAACTTTTGGTGACAGATATTTTTCCTCCACACATTTTTGGCCTCCACCTGGGGCTCCCTGAGGATGCTCATGCCCTGTTACATTGGGGACCTCAGCATGGATCCGGGACACTATATACAAGGGTCTCAGGAGCCTTCTAGAAGCTTTTGGCCTCTGGATGCCATGGCACAGCTTGGCAAAGGAGAGCGGAACCCTGACCCCTTGTTCTCAGCCTCTAAGCAGGAGAATCAAAGCGCTGTGCTAGAGGCCTCCAGACCCCACCAGCTCAGGACAGGAGGGAGGGGACACCAGGTTTCTCTCTGCAGGCAGTGGCGTCTGTGAGGCTGCCACCCTCGCCCTGTTTTTGACAGGCACTGGGAAAAACAAAAAGTGGGGAAATTCAATGCCAGCCTGCACTAGCCAAGGCCTCTTATCACTGGGTGGGGCCTTGGTGGCTTTGGGAGGAGGATGGCACAGGAGAAGAAGGTTATAGACACATCACTGTCCTTGGATCCGGAAGCAGCAGGCTGGGGTCTCAGTGCCGTCTCGGGCAGCCAGAGTCTGTTGGACTCCCTCCAGCTGGGCAGGACAGGGTCTGGGGACAGCTCAGACTCCACAGGAGCCTCCCTCTGCGCTACCCTCACCAGGGTGTTCTGGGTCAGCAGGCAGACCTCCTTTACCTGTTTTCTCTACATTCATGGTGCCACCAGCTTCCTGGGCCTCCCGGTCCCGCCTGGGGGCCGGCGCCTGCCTCCTCAGGAGCTTCTCTTCTTTCGTCCCCTGACTCTTGCTCTTGCACCCCTTGTCCTGCAGGGCCTGCTGCCAAGACACAACCAGAAGCCTCAGTGAAGGGGACTGTACTGGCAGGGCCTCCCTCAAGCCTGAGGATGGTACGCTCCTGAAGATGGGCGGGACCCCAGGGCCCAGCAGGTCCCGTCCTTCACGGTGTGGGTGGGGATGATGAGGCCTACCTGGGTCTGGAAAAGAACCAGCAAGACGGCAGCGGCTGCTTCTCCTGTGCCCCCTCAGCAGCCAGACCTCTACACCAGCAAAGAAGGACTCTAAGCCCTCAGGGGAAGCCCAAGCCATCTCTGGGAGCTCCAGGAGTCACCAGCAGAGCCCCCTGCTTGTTTAAACCCACAAGCCCGACCACTCACAGGCAACTGTCCACCTCCTCACACACACACCAACCTCAGGGCAATTCCATCAAATGTCAGCTGCCACTACCCAAGGGCACATAGCCCCCGACCTCCACGTGGCACCCCCAGGATTGTTATAGAGGCCGCACGCAAGTCCACCCAAGCAGGGCCCTAACTCCTTCACTCCGCTGGCCCAGGAGGCCATACAGCGACCAGGGACCCCATCTCCTGGGCAGGGAGGAACCTACACAAGGGAGGCTGAGGCAACGCAGACCAGTGCAGTGCACAGGGAGACCAGAGACGGTCACCTGCATTCACACAGACACACACCCAAGGCAAGTGGCCCAGCCACACACAAAGTTCAATAATAAAAACAGGTATGGAGAAAAAGCGTGGACATATACAGAGACAGTGTTCTCTCCGAGAGGCTGGGGCGATGGTGGAATAGCTAAGCCAAGAAACAAGCATCATTCTTTGTTTGTGAATAAAATGAAATTTCACAACAGAGAGAATGTGGGAACAGGAGAAAAGAGGTGGCCTAACCTTTCATTTTGATTGCAGCTGTCATTGTTGTTTGATGGGCCTGGGCTGGATTCGAACCCACCAGCTCAGGTATGTGTGATTGGTGCCTTAGCCGCTTGAGCCACGGCACCGAGCCTTAACATTTCATTTGGAATCATTCAGTATTTTTTTTTTTTTTTTTGAGACAGGGTCTCACTATGTCACCCTCAGTAGAGCGCCATGGTGTCACAGCTCACAGCAACCTCCAACTCCTGGGCTTAGGTGATTCTCTTGCCTCAGCCTCCCGAGGAGCTGGGACTACAGGCATCCACCACAATGCCTGGCTATTTGTTGCAGTTGTCATTGTTTTAGCTGGCCCGGGCCGGGTTTGAACCGCCACCCTCCGTATATGTGGCTGGCACCGTAACCACTGTGCTAAGAGAGTTGAGCCTGGCATTTGAATTTTTAACCTTACGACAACAGTGCTTTTTTTTTTTTGAGACAGAGCCTCAAGCTATCACCCTGGATAGAGTGCCGTGGCATCACAGCTCACAGCAACCTCCAATTCCTGGGCTCAAGCGAGTCTCCTGCCTCCACCTCCCAAGCATATGGGACTATAGGCACCCGCCACAATGCCTGGCCATTTTTTGGTTGCAGCCGTCATTGTTGTTTGGTGGGCCCAGGCTGGATTCGAACCTGCCAGCTCAGGTGTACGTGGCTGGCACCCTAGCCCATTGAGCCATAGGCACCGAGCCAACAGTGCTTTGTTTTATTAATGTCAACAGAGGTTATCTGGGAAGAGAGTGCAGACAATTTTTGTCTGTCTTTGTACCCTCTAAATTCAAAGTAAAAAGACAAATGTTAGCTTTTAAAAATATTCAGTCTGGAGGCGCAAAGACCTCACATAAGCTGTGTGACTGTGGGCAACAACTCTCCTTCCCTGAAGCTGCATTTCCCTTGTTCTTAAAATGGAAACTACATTAACAGCACCCGACTCACGGAGCTTGGGTGAAGAGTTACTGAGATAACTTCAGCAAACTACTCAGAAAGTGTCTGGCAAAGAGAAGAACTCGATAGAAGGTAGCCATTATCATTACATTATTCCAGTAATCTTCACTTATTTTTCCCACTTTAATAATCAAAAACCCAATAAAGAGAACTGAAAAGATGAGAAAGTTGACATCAGCAGGCTGCTTAGTCTGCCAGCCGCACCCTCCCTCCCAACCCCACGTGCCACTGAAAAAGGGAGGGTGGTGAGTTCACCCCTTGGACCTGGGAAAATTCCCGCCAACTTTGTTTTGTCCCCTCCCTTCAACCAAATGCCACACCATCACGAGCAGGCTTGTCAGTGGCAGTGGCAAGGGCAGCAGCTGAAAGTTTCCATTTGCCGACCAGAGCAAAGGTTATGCTATTTCTAGCCCACTGGCCAAGCCACAGGAAGAGCAGACGGGCTCCCGGGGGGTTGGGAATTTCTGGAGCACTTCAATGGGGAGGTCTCCGGTTTTAATCACTGGACCAAGATGGGCGCTAGAGGAGTCACCAAGCCCACTGGGTCATCTCACTGTGCTTGGGACCCACCTTGGCTCCAGAAGCACCTATAAACAAACGTGACAGAGGTTTTGGGAGGCCAGGAAGGACGTGACCAGGGAAGCTGATTGCTGGCTCCAGCGTCTCAGAGATCCTTGGCAGATCTGCTGACCCCAGGACTTGGCTATAACCACAACCCAACACCCCATAATCAAAACTCAAGAACAGAGCCACCACCCAACTTGAGGGTTTCTGACTGCCGCCTCCCAATTTAACTACCAATGGCTCAAGTCGGAGCAAACACCAGGCCCTCTGGTTTCTTTAACTGTTCTCTCACCAGACCTGTTACTCTCACAGACCTTTCTGATAAAGAAGGACCATTTGGTTCAGTTTCAGATGAACCAACAACAGGAAAAGAGCTGAAAAACACCTCGAAGCACAAGACTGTCCCTGAGCAACATCAATCACGGGGCCCGTATTCAGACTGGGGCTGGGGGTGAGGGGCGTGTCCCTCGGGTCAGGACTTGAGTCTGCACTAGAGAGGACATGCATGTTGGGAGGGCACGTGTGTTCCCTACGGCCCTTCCTGCCCACCATCTGTATATGTTCCTCCAAGGCTCTGTGCAAACGGAACTTCCAGAAAGAGCAGAATTGGTGTGTGTGCACATCAGGAGAATGTGAGGGAATGATGGACTCTCTCACGCACAAGCTTTCTTGAGGAGGGCAAAGCAATCCAGATAACTCTGGTACCTCATCTTCTGCCACTGGGGTTTATCGGCCCTGGCCTGGTTTGTGTTCATACATTCACGATCATGATCATGCTCTGGTGCCTCTGCTACACTCTCACAGCCCTTTCTCTTCTTCACCTTCTCCTGCACCTAGCACAGCACTGGTACATAGTAGGCATTTCTTTTTTTTTTTTTTTGGGGGGGGGGGACAGAGCCTCAAGCTTTCACCCTGGGTAGAGTGCTGTGGCATCATAGCTCACAGCAACCTCCAATTCTTGAGCTCAAGCGAGTCTCCTGCCTCTGCCTCCCAAGTAGCTGGGACTACAGGCGCCCGCCACAAGGCCTGGCCATTTTTTGGTTGCAGCCACCATTGTTGTTTGGCAGGTCCAGGCTGGATTCGAACCTGCGAGCTGGCGCCTTAGCACATTGAGCCATAGGCACCGAGCCCATAGTAGGCATTTCAACCAATACCTGCTAAACCAGTGTAGCCATTAAAAATGGGCAGAGGCCAGGCTCAGCACCTGTGGCTCAACAGGCAAAGGCACCAGCCCTGTATACCTGAGCTGGCAGGTTCGAATCCAGCCTGGGCTGCCAAACAACAATGATGGCTGCAACCAAACAAATGGCCGGGCGTTGTGGTGGGCGCCTGTAGTCCCAGCAACTTGGGAGGCTGAGGCAAGAGACTGGCTTGAGCCCAGGAATTGGAGGTTGCTGTGAGCTGTGATGCTATAGTGCTCTATCCAGGGTGACAGCTTGAGGCTCTGTCTTAAAAAAAAAAAAAAAAAGGGCAGAGGCCAAGCGCAGTGGCTCCTGCCTGTCATCCCAGTGCTCCAGGAGGCCGAGGTAGATGGATTGTCCGAACTCAGTAGTTTAAGACCAGCCCTGAGCAAGAGTGAGATCCCATCTCTACTAAAAATAGAAAAACTAGCCGGGCATCGTGGCAGGTGCCTGTAGTCCCAGCTACTCAGGAGGCTGAGGTAAGTGAATTCTTGAGCCTAACAGTTTGAGGTTGCAGTGAGCTATGGCACCAAGGCACTCTACCGAGGGCAACAAAATAAGACTTAAAAAATAAAAATGGGCAGAGCCTATGCTGCCCCAAATATATATAGAACATTAACAGCTGCAGGAGCACGCAGATATCTGTTGAGGAAGCTCACTGCCATCAGAAACAATACAGAGGATTGGTTAAGCAATAATTCATAGTAAACTGTAGGAGAATATTATGCAGCCTTTTAAAAGAATGAGATAAAGTAGTTATATAGGGAAAAAGAAATAGCTAACTAAACACCAAACACTTAATAGTGCATTTCTCAAAGACGGCGAGCTATATTGCGAATTCTTTATACCATGTTATAAGGCTAATCGTGTTTAGTGGTTCAGATCCCAGTTCACTGTGTGACCAGAAGCAAGTAACTTAACCTCTCTGAGCCTCCATAGCCACATCTACAAAGCTTTCCGGGCCCTACGGTCCTTTTTTTTTGGTTTTTGTTTTTTTGTGTGTGGAGACAGAGTATCACTCTATCGTACTCGGTGGAGTGCTGTGGAGTCACAGCTCACAGCAACCTCCAGCTCTTGGGCTCAAGTGATTCTCTTGCCTCAGCTCCCAAGTAGCTGGGACTACAGGCGCCCACCACAGCGCCCGGCTAATTTTTGATGCAGTTCGGCCGGGGCCGGGTTTGAACCCGCAGCCCTCGGTATATGAGGTCGGCGCCCTACTTGCTGAGCCACAGGCACCGCCTCCTACGGTCCTTCTTGATCCTCAGTAACCATG
>CAUYON010029898.1:0-25201 GCA_963573935.1 Arctocebus calabarensis
AGATGCCCTTGATCGCCTTTTCTTGTTTAATTGTGATGGCTAAGACTTCTATTACAATGTTAAAGAGCAGTAGAGGCAATGGGCAACCTTGCCTGCTTCCTCATCTGAGTGGAAATGATTTCAATTTTACTCCATTCAATAAAATATTGGCTGTGAGTTTGTTATAGATGGCCTCTATCAGTTTGAGAAGGCCGGCTAATTTTAGTGATGGAGGCTAGCTCTGGCTACGGCTGGTCTCAAACTCCTGAGTTTAGGCATTCAACCCACCTTGGCTTCCCAGAATGCTAGAATTACCGGTGTGAGGCACCATGCCTGGCCTCTATGTCTTATCTTATTTATATTGAAGCCCTTATTTATACTTTTCCATAAAGCCAAAAGTTAAGAGTAGAATAACTGCTTATTATTTACTAGAAATCTATAAAATATATAAAATATGAAAAGATATTACAAATATCTCAATAAGTCATCCTTCCTACCTGATTTCTTTCTATATTTATCGATAAGCTTATTTTCCTATACTATAATTTTTTATATATAGTTATTTAGCTTTGTCTCAAAATATTATCAGGTAGTGCTACCAACAAGTAGAAAACATTTGCGAAAAAATTTTAAATGGCACCGTGTGCATATATAGTTCCTCATAATCCTGTTATTTAGTACATGACTGTGAAATTTGGATTTTTGATGAATATTATTTTAAAGTTAGGCAATTTCAAAAGTTGTTAATATTTGTATTTTGAAACGGTGGCTACACTTGGAAATTGTATTTAATATGTATTTTGAGAGTTCTCAACAGCAAATTCCTGGGCTGATCTTGTAATTTAAGAAAGAATAATTCTGAAGGTAATTTTTTTACAATTTCATGGAAGTATTTTCAAAGTGTCAACATTTTCAAAGAAGAATATCAGCCTTCTCAAACTTTAAATTTCTTTAGATTATCTTCTATTGTTACAAATGATTGACAGTATGAATGCTGTTTATCACATTGTATAGTGTGAATTTTTATATCCACTTAAAACTTTAAACATTCCAATTATTTAATTTTGGCTGGGTGCTTATGGCTATAATCCCAACAATCTGGGAGGCTGAGGTGGGGAATCGCTTGAGCTCAGGAGCTCCAGACAAGCTTGAGCAAGAATGAGACCCCTTTTCTAGTACAAATAGAAAAATTAGCTGGACGTTGTGGCAGGTGACTATAGGCCCAGCTACTCAGCTACTCAGGAGGCTGAAGCAAGAGAATTGCTTGAGCCCAGGAGTTTGAGGTTGCTGTAAGGTATGATGCCATGGCACTCCACCCTGGAACAACAGAGTGAGACTCTATCTCAAAGAAAATATACTAGGTGGTGTCTGTGGTTCATAGGAGTAGGGCGCTGGCCCCATATGCCAGAGGTGGTGGGTTCAAACCTAGCCCTGACCAAAAAGTGCAAAAAAAAAAAAATAGAAAAAATACCAATCATTTATTTAATTCTGACTTAATTGTGTTAAATATATAAGAATTTTATTACTTTTTAAATAAAAGTTGTTTTTTCCAAATATCATTGACTACTTTATAATTTAGATTGTTTATATTACAAATGTTTTCACCTTTAGCTACTATTGAAAGATGAGCTGCTTGCTACCTTACATTTTAGATATCTCTAGATAACAAGCATTTTCATCCTTGGAGTTAATTTGAGGAATTGTTAAGAAATAAATATTGAAATATTTAAAAATATAATGTTATTTACAACTTTAACACTTCACAATTTTGTTACATTTTACTTTGAGATTTGACTTAATTTTTGGTGTGACCTTTTCACCTGATAATATGTACTTTATTTAAAAGCAATATCAGTGAAAATATCCTTTTTTCATTCATAACATAAATACATATAAGATTTGCATATGTGAGGAATATAGAATAATAATGAATTGAACTACTTCTTGTGATTACCTTGCTTAAGAAATAGAACATTAGCAATATCTAGAAACCACCTCTTTTACACACAACCTTTCTCAAATGTACCCACCATTCCCTACTCCCAATTTTTACTTCTGTATGTATTATTCTCATTCTTATCAACACAGTTTTACCAGATGTCTATGTTTTAAGCAAGTATTTTTAGTTTACTATGCACTTAATTGAATACTGTAGAAGAACAATTTATAAGACATTACTCCAACTTAAGGAATTTTAAGCAAGTGAAGGAAAAAACGACTTTTGTATATAAGAAGTTAAATAGTAATATCAAATTGCCTTTGATTCATGTTAAATCATATAAACTGAAGGTTGTGAGGGATCATAGATCATGGGGCCCAAAGGTTCCCAAACTACTTTTTTTTGCTATCAATAATACTTCTTTAAAGAAAATCTAACATAAGGAAGATGTAACCATAAAACTAAAATTAAAGTAAAACAATTATAATTGTAAACAATTGTGAAACAATTTTACATAAGAGATTTTACTCAGTTTAAAATCCACTCATAAGTCAAAACTCTTACTTTATTGATATGTCACTGGGCCACACAGAGTTTAAAGGACTTGATACAATTTACTTTGCTAATTTATGTCAGAGTGGATATAAGAATCCAGAACATTCAGTTTTAGAATTAAGTATGAACACTTTCTATCATATTACACTGGATTAAAAAAAAAAAAAGCCCCAAATGATGCAAAATGAATGATACAGTAGATGGAATCTAAAACTAAAATGCCTATGAGGACACGAGGGGTAATGGGAATGGGTGAAGCACAGATGTAAATGTATATATACACTCTGTGAGTTAGAAAGAACATTAAAAAATGGATTGGAGGGCAGTGTCTGTACACAGTGGTTACGGCGCCGGCCACATACACCAAACTGCTGAGTTTGAACCTGGCAACTACAACAAAATAATAGCCAGGCATTGTGGCGGGCACCTGTAGTCCTAGCCACTTAGGAGGCTGAGGCAAGAGAATGGCTTAAGCCCAAGAGTTCGAGGTTGCTGTGAGCTGTGACGCCACGACACTCTACCCAGGGCAACAGCTTGAGACTCTGTCTCAAAAAAAACAAAATGTAATGGAATACCTGTTCCCAGTCTAAAATGGGCAACTGCTATTCAATTCAATACAGCAGTGCCCATGGCAGAATTGGGAGCTATTTTTGACACATATTTTATATTTTTCAAGCGGAGCTGAGCACCTGAACTTTTCTGCTGAACCTCCCTGTACTATATATACATTTGCCTCATAAGTTAGGGATTTTTTTTTAAAAATGTGTCTATTGATGAATCGTACTCACCTGGAACAATGCCTGGTGAATAGTAGGTGAACAAGGCTTATGTGATAAATAATTGGAAAAAGTCTGCACAAGGCCAGCCAATGTATCTTGGGCCTGAATTAGCTCAAGGCTTTCCAGTTCAAATCTGTTGTTTTAGATATTAAACAGACATGGAAGTGGCTTTCTACCGGGTGGCATGATGCTTAGAGCTCAGGAACTTTCCTCAAGTACGCCAGAATTCCAATCTGATTTCTCAGACTCCAATGTCTTGCCTTTTTTTACTCTTGTGGGTATCAAGTAAGGGCAGGCAGCATATCTTTTGAGTGAAACAAAACATCCTGTGAGAACCCGGTCCTTAACACAAATAATTTTACAAACGCAGGCCTACATAGAGTCCTAAATAAAGACCTGTATTATCACATTACAATTACGTATCCAAACAATTTTATTCTTGGCTGCTAGGAGGAAAACCCTTAAAAATAAAACGACAATTTTACATATGAGATTTGTGATGATATTTAACACGGATATGCTTTCAAGCCCGGCAGCCCCCTTATTTTGGCAGAATACCATGAGGTCCTCATTACATGTTCATTTACTGCCGAAAGTGGAGACAAGTTCAGAGGGGAAGACTAATTAGAAAAATGGTTGACTACTAATCCATTAAGCTAAGCCTGCTAAACACAGTCATGTTCTTCTTAATATTACGAACACACGTTTTATATTGATTGCAGAGAGTAAAGAAAACACAACAAATGACTTGTTTTGAACTTTAAAATAGGAAACGTGAATACAAAATGCAGATAAGCCTTCGGGTATATCAACTTCTTCGAGTTGAATTATACAACACCAGTTGGCAAATGATTTAAAGTTGCTAAAGGACAGGAACTGGTAGCTATTAGATGAAAGCAGTTAAATCAGACAGAACAATTAACAGATACATTTGATTGGCCAAATAGTAAAGATTCCACAAATTCTAACTCCAAAATAACAATATATGTTTCCTTTTTCCTTTTAAATATTAAAACTGTTTTATTGAAGCAATAGCTTTATCCCCTGTACAGCTGAATCCTATTAATTAATTGATTATTTTTAATTTCAAAATATAAAGGAAGTACAAATGTTTTAGTTGACATGGATCACTTTTGTAATGCTTGAGTCGTAGATAGAAGTGTGCCCATCAATCAAATGGTGAATCCATTAGGCAGGGTTTTGCCCCCTCCTCACCCCACTTTCTCCGTGATTTCCATTGACTTTTACTTCCCTCTGTGTGCATGTGTATTCATTGCTTAGTTCCAATTCAATAGTGAATAAATATGACGTTTGTTTTCCCATTATGAGATACTTCATTCAGAATAATGGTCTCCAGTTCCATCCGAATTGTTGCAAAAGGCACTGATTCATCCTATTTTGTGGCTGAGTCATATTCCATGGCATACACACACTACATTTTGGTAAACCATTTACGAATTGATGTGCGTTTGGATTGATTCCACATCTTTGCAATTGTGAACTGTGCGGCCATAAACATTGGAGTGCGTGTGTCTTTTTGATAAAATAACTTATTTTCCTGTGGTAAATACCCAGTACTGGGATTGCTAGATCATATAGTAGGTCTGCGTTTGGTTCCTCTAGGAATCTCCATACTGTTTTCCATGGAGGTTGTACTATTCAATAATTTTCAGGGCCTACTTATAATTTAGTTTATCTAATAATAATAAAAATCACTGTTTTCTCTTCACGTCTCCCTTCCATACTCCTTTCTGCATTTCCCCTTTTTTTTTCTTCCCTCTCCTTCCTTTATTCTTTGTTCTTCTCATCCTTTTTTTTCTCCTTATATTTGAGATGCCTTCTAAATGCATTCAAATTGTAGTCACTATTAGTATTTATTTGTTATACTGATTTAAGACATTTATCTCAGGAATTAGAGTTTAAACAAAGGCTTTTTTCTAAATTTCCAAGAAGTACACTGAAGGACATTAACTATTTTAGGGGCATAATTACTATCCAAAGTAATAACACACAAAATGACCAATTATTAACATAGACACAAAATGTTTTTAATTGCTTTTATTTAGGTATTTGAAGGCCCATGTTAAAGTATCATTCACTGGAAAAGATTAAAAAAAACTAACTTCTTCAATGTAAAAAGTCTCAAAAGAAAGGCTAGACACATATTATGCTGAATACTTATTGTCTCTGTTGCTGACATTTAACTTATCATATAGCAATTCAAATCCTGTATTACAATGTTCTTGAATCTAAAAAAAAAAAAATCTCACTTACAGCTGTGATAAAATACATCTTCTGATAATGCATTTCATGTGGCAAAGACACTTTTCTTAAGCGCGGTAATAACCAAGCATTCATTTTCTCATTGTAAAATGGGATATGTTTACTTGCTCCAATTTTAACTTGAATAACCTTGAAAAACAGTTGTCCATTTAACACCCTGTATTTTTCTTGTCTTTCAGTCCAGTACATTATCTTAGTTACTGGAGTGTTATGTGGCACAGCTTGTTTTGTTACTACTGCTTTAAAAATAGCTCTACCCCTAAAACTCTTCAATAGGGGTTTTAGGACCCTGTTTTTTTTCTAATCTATAGCTTAGCCCTCAAGGCAATGTGGCCTCTTGCTGTTTACATCTCATTATCCCTGTAGTTTCAATTATATATGCGACTCTTCGCTTTATTTTAAAACAGTTGTGCATTGCTGATGAGCCCTGAAGTCACCAGAGGTGGCTGGTGTCAATAGTGAGTCTGTGCCTGGCTATTTTTATCCGTAAACAGTTTACTTCCTGTATGATGAAAGGTGCTAAAGTGAAACCTGCCTCCTGTTATGCCCTAGGGGTGTAATCAAGAGGGGTTTGATCATAGCATACCAATTAAGCAGGCAACAGCAGAGTGTTTCAGGTTGTACTAAGGAGTAGGGTGTTCTCCACAGATTTTTGAACTCTTCATTGCAAAAGCATCAGGGCACAGCACATCTAATTTGTTTGATAGCACAGCTGTGTACATAAACTCCTGTATTATAGTTTCTGCTTAGAGGCTGTGCTCTTAGATTTAATTTTCTTATAAGTCATTATAGCCATTACCGTTCATTTAAACCTTGGAAAGATAAGTATTACTAGTTCCCAGGAAACTAGATGATCCCTTTAGACTGTGTTTATCTCATGAACGATTATAAGGCTTATAAGAAAAGAATACTGGAAATATTGGTTATCCACGCTATATATACATATATGTGCATGTGTGTGTGTGTGTGTGTGTATTCATTCCAATTCAACTTAGCACCCTTAATAGCTTCCTACCATCACTCCAAATATATAAATATATTATCAGAATTTCCTCTACCATCTCCAATAACTACTCTTTTCAGTTCTGCTTCAAAACTTCCATTTTGATTATTCTTGATATGATTCTTGATATTATTCCCGAAACCCCCAAAGAATCTTTTATGGACTTAAACACACCTGGATTCTGCCTCTTTGACTGTTGGGAGGCTATGTTCCATTGGAATGGGAGTGTCTGACCAGAAGTCACCCCAGAAAGCTCTTAAAAAACTTCATAAGCCAGGCTTATGACCCTGTCCAACCTTGAAACCCCAAACTCCACATGTGGATAAGCATAGTACTCCACAGACCCTCTCCTATCTGAAGGAACATTGGGTTTCTCTAGAAGAGTGGTTCTCAACCTTCCTAATGCCTCCTAATGCCGTGGCCCGTTAATATAGTTCTTCATGTTGTGGTGACCCCCAAGCATAAAATTATTTTCATTGCTACTTCATAACTATAATTTTGCTGTTATGAATCATAATGTAAATATCTGATGTGCAGGATGTGTTTTCATTGTTACAAAGAGGTTGCAACCCACAGGTTGAGAACCGCTGCTCTAGAACAACTGTGGCTCTCTGGTGATAGTTCTGAATAATTCAGTTATGATGATGTCAAACAGGACTATAAAGTATTTGCTCTTGTTCAATCTCAATCTTTATCATATTATTATATAACTAAACCACTTTCATGTAATTTATGAAACACATACAATATTACTGTATAAAATAAATCTGTAGTCTGATGTTATGGAAGGAATATGTGCTTTCTCAAAAATTCAGAGGCAGGGTTGGGCGAAAACTTACCTATGAGTGTAATGAACACTATCTGGGTGATGGACACATTTACAACCCTAACTCAGTATAATAAAATTGATACATGAAACCAAATACATTGGTATTCCTGTACTATTTGGAAATATAAAAATAATTCACATGTTAATTCAATGTGATGGTATTTGGGAGTTATGCAGGGTAAGATAAGAACACATAGGTAGGGCTCTGGTTTGATGGCCCTTATAAAGATGACACAGAGAGCTTGCTCTTTGCCATACGAGGACACAGGAGGAAAAGGTCATCTTTAAGCCTCGAGATCCCTCACCAGAACAAGGACATGCTGGCACCCTAATCTCAGACTTCCAGCCTCCAGAACTATGTGAAAATAAATTTCTTGTTATTTAAGCACACAGGCTATGATATTTTGTTATTGCAGCCCGAAATGAGTAGTGTCCCTATGGTTGACATCTGATTCTGTTAAAACCCCCCCCACCGAAAAAAGAACAAAACTAGTAAGACAGGAACTCATGATATCAATAAACAGCATTATCTGGAGAGCTGTATTGGTTAGCTGTTTCTCCACCGTTGTGTATTTCCCCTTCCCCCAATTCAATGGCTTTTAATAGACATTAATTCTTATGGTCGTGGGGGTCTAATTTGGACCTGGTGGTTCTGCATCAGGATGCAAACCTGCTAGGCTTGGCCTCACACTGTAGGCTGAGTTGGGTTTTCTTTGATGTGTCATATACAGAGGCCAACACTGAAATGGTACTGACATATTCTCATAGGAGAGTCAGTGGGTTACAAGATAACAAGCCCAAACCTGCCAGCCCATTTCAAGGTTCTACTCACATCACGTTTGTTCAATGTCCTATTGACCAGAGGTCATCACATCTCCTGCCATAGACTAGATAGGCAAATTTATTACCTAGGAGTGACAAAACGGGACCAATAACCAACCTACTGCAGTAGGAAAAGTAGGCCGAATTTAGTGTCAGACTTGCTACTTTGTTTTTGTAGATATAGAAGACATATCTAAAAAAAAAATTCACTTTCCAACTTAGCCACAATAATTGCTTAAGAAAAACTTTAGATGCATATATACTTCATACTACTTTGCTTAATAACTCCACCGTCTCTCACAACAAATTTAATCACCCCTGAGGGTTTTCAAGGCCTTTGATAATGGCAAAGATTACTGAGAAGATGGGCATTCTCATGTCCCAAGGAGTATATACTATATAACTGACATACATCATTTAAATATATGTTCACAACCACAAGCCTAGGATATAGGTGATATTACTCTTATAATTTTGTAAGTGAAATAATGGAGAGCAAAAGGTCACATGTTCTAGAGGACACAGGTGGAGACTGGTGCGATCTGACTATAAATATGGGCTTTCGTGTGACAAGGAACAGAGATAAATTCAGCTTATTTTAAGGATGCATAGAAATATGAGGAAGGTCAGGAAACTGTCTGACCAACGGAATAACTGAACCAAAATGTCACTTTGGAAAACTGTAATCATGGTGTGTAATGTTATGCATAATTGGACTTTTGATGAGAACACCATGCAGCAGGTGATCTATCATTTTAGGTGTTGTTCCACCTAACATGCAGAATTCAATAATTCATCCTTTCAGGCCCTCCTTTTGTTACCCCTACTCTCGGATGATACATGATTTTCACTGTAACACACGCTTCCCAAGAGAGAAAGGGTCTGATCAAGGCGACCAGTCATCATCATGCATCACCTACGAGAGACACACGTTCTTAACTTTTCCAGTTCCTTTAAATTGGTTTTCACCCTTTCTTCCCATGCTTAAGTAATCACAGTGGCCAGAGAGAGAGAAAATGTGCTCATCGTCTGGGCCTGAGCTGAGAAACAATGCCAGTAAATACACAGAGCGCAGAGGAAGAGAGATGTCCCAAACAATATCTGTTATCATGTTACCAAAGCAAGGGAGTGTAGAAAGTGGACTGCACAACACGTCCAATATAGTCATTTTAAATCCTAGCTGCATATTACTGTGACCTAAGGCAATTTGGAAAGGTGCCTTGACTCAGTAGACCATTGGAAAAACAAAATGAAAATGTGGGAGAAGATTATTCACTATATGATGTAGCCATCATATAGTCACACTCCAGACCAACTGAATCAGGATCTCTGGATGTGGGGCTTACACTGGTAATATTTAAAAGCTCCTCAGGTGAAATGACTCTGTACCCAGGTGAATATGAAGTAATATTGCCAGTACGGGAAGGAAGCACCTGAGTGTTATCCAGAGAATGACGGAAGGCCATCAAATTGTGGATCAGAATTGCGAGGGGTTCATGGAGAGCTAGAGGCCAGATCATACAAGGTGGCCATCAAGTTCAACACGATTTTAAATTGCACATGGACTTTATGGCCACCTTCTATGTTCATCGTAGGGAATGGTTACAGCTGTGCCCACAACATGCGTTGTGCATCCCCACCTTTCAAGCAGTTTTCAGTTTTTCAGGGAATCGCTTGAAGTCGACAGCTCTGTCCTTTCCAAGTTGTCAACTAACACAATTATGAAGTGAAGAATCAAGGTTCTGTGGCCTTCATTTCTACGTCACCTGGCTAAACTGACCATACACATGCCGGGAGAACCCCCAAACTATGACCTGATGGAGAGGTGACAAGGTTCCAGGTCTAAGAAGAGGAAATATAATTACTAGTCCAAGGAGGAAAGACTGGGACAGCAGCTGACAGCTTCATGCTGACCAGCTCTGAAATGTCATGATTTGCTATGATCTACAAATCTTAATTAACAGTAGAAATACGATGGCTACATCATATAGTGAATAATCTTCTCCCACATTTTCATTTTGTTTTTCCAATGGTCTACTGAGTCAAGTAAGTTTTATCCCCCCCTTTTTGACAGAAAAACTGAGGTGCAGAGAGACCGTGAGGGTCAGGACAGTTAGCAAGAAATAGAAGCCTGATTTTCTCATTCCTGTATTAGGTAATTTTCCATCAGAGATGTGACTTTTTCCAGAAAATGGGTTTCCTTGTCTTCCTATCTGTGATTGGTGCCAATAGACTCACCCTATTCTAGGAAAAGTTTCAGTCCTTCTAGGAACTCAGACTGTGGTTAAGACAAAATCCTACAAGAAGTTCACGGTTTTTGTTGTTTGTTTGTTTGTTTGTTTTTTTCCCCTACCAGGACCTATGGAACTACCCAAACCTTCCAAGGAGTTCACAGAACTCTTTCCAGGAGTCTAGTCCCAGTGCACTGGTATTTCAGAAAGTCAGCACAATTTCTCAGTGTCCCTTTCACATTTTCTCACTGCTTCTATCACAGAGTCACAGCCTTTTATCTTAGGAGGACATGTCTCTAATTGTTCTCTGTGATTTGTTACTGTTTTGCTCTGCAGTTTAGGTGTTGGATAAGGATTCTTAGAAGTCCCTGGCGAAGCCTCTATATGTAAGAGCAATGAATCTCAGTAATTGCCTTCTCTGGAATGTGGAACTACTTTATATACTAAGGCTGCTTTCTGGTAGATCCCACACATTTCATTTCACCCTATTTACTACTGAAATGATCCATTTTTTCCTGACTTTTTTTTGTCTTAAACTTTTGAAGGGAAACTGATACAGTGCCAAGGTTTGAAGATAGGTGTGACTTACCTGATCCTATGTTCAATTCATCCCATAAGGACATTTTTTAATGCATTCATCTCTTCATGGACACTAAGGCTGATTCCACGTCTTGGCTATTGTGAATAGTGTGTAATGAACGTCGGATTTCTTTCCTTTTGGATATATACCTACTAGCACAGTTTCTGGATCATATGGTACTTTTATTTTTATTTGAGGAATAATCCTTAATACTGTTTTCTATTATATCTGTGCTAGTTTGCAATCCTGCCAGCTGTATGCAAATGTTCTCTTTACTCCACATTCTTGCCAGCACTTTTTATCATTTGTCTTTTCGATAATAGCTTTCTGACAGGCATGAGGTGATAATTCATTTTAGTTATAATTCACATTTATCAGATGATTAATTATGTTGAATATTTTTTCATATAAGTTGGTCATTTGCATGTCTTTTACATTAGACATGTATGTAGAAGTCCTTTGCTCACTTTTAAAATGAGTTATGGATTTTCTTGTTAGTGAGTTGTCTGTGGTCATTATACATTTTCAATATTTTGAAATTTTCAGGTATATGGTGTGCAAATATTTTCCTCCATTCTCTGTGTTGTCTGTTGACTCTGTTGATTGAATCCTTGGCTGTGCAAGGAACTTTTGAGTTTGATGCAATCCCATTTGTCTATTTTCTGTTTTTGTTTCAGCCCCTGTTTTCTAAGTCATATCCAAAAACTCTTTGCCCAAAGTGATGTCAAATAACTTTCCCTCTGTGTTTTATGCTGGTAGTTTTAAAGAGGCAGGTTTTATGTTTAAGTCTTCAATTAATTTTAAGTGGATTTTTATATGCGGTGAGAGATAAGTGCCATATCCTTAAAGCAATGTATATCTATTTATTATTCAAAATTGGAAGGGATAAACTCATTATGTCATTGTGGCATATTTTAGCAGGCCTCTTTTTACATGAATTTAGGTTTATCTCTCTTTATTTTCCTATTTATTTTTAGCTGTGATAATACTATATTTATAATGCTTAGTCCTCTATTTTTTTCTAACACAGTCCTTTTGTGATATTATAATCTCACTCTGGATAGTTATATTATATCCTATGATATGAATATGCTATATTTACTAAAATCTTCTACTAAGGTTAGACATTTAGATTATGTCTATTTCCTTGTCATTCTACATTTAGACTTGAACAGTTCTGTGTTTCATTTAGACAGCTTCCAGGACTTAAATTATTAGGTGGAAGGAGAGTAATATATTATAAGTAGGATCTTTGTTACAAATATACTTTGCAAAATTGTTTTTACTAGTGTATGTGGCCCTGGAAGAAGATATTAGAATACCTCCATTCTCACATAAATCTGTGTGTGGATATATATCTCTGTTTTATAAACCACTGTATACAGCTAAAATTCTGCTGCGATATTAACATTTAAAGATAACAAAAAATCTTAGCGTGTTTTAAAAATAGTACTGACCTATAAGCTAACACATATAATAACATGTTTTTATAATATAGGAAAGCTGCCACGTAGAAATGAATACAAATTTTATGGAATATTATTTAATATGTGCATACATCATGTTAATATATACCTATATACAATGTAGATGTACTTTTATCTATATATGTTGTTGCACGGTCATTGGGGTATTTTTATTAAGCTAATTTATTTTACATTCAGTTTGTGCTGAATTGCCTTCAGTCTGATTACAAACTAAGTCATGTACAACAAGAATGTGAATTTTACTGGAGTAATGTATTTTTGGAGTCTAGATTCTGAGGGGAGAATGGGAAATAGTATTTTGTGTGTGTGTGTATTTATGAGCATAGTACCTGAAATGGAAGTTGTTTTTCTCAAGGGAAATAATTATGGATACTGCATAGACATTTAAATTTTTCTAGGAAACTGGAACATTTCATTCTAAACCCTCAAATTTGCAACCACATTTTATGTGATGCATCAGAAAAACAATGTTATATTCTTGTTTTATAATTCCCCAGTAGGGGAATTTCAACACTTTGGAGATTCCTTCTCTTTAGTAAATTCTTCTAGTTTTTAATTTATAAGTGACTTTCATATGAATTGAAAAAAGAAGGGATGGTAATTATAAGCTTAATATTGTTTGCATGAGATTTACTAATAACATAATGAGTTAAACCAGTAGTTTATCTTTTGAATCACCTGAAAAATTAATTTTTGTATTTCCTTTATATTTACATACAATCGGGAAGCCTAACATCTATGAAAATAATAATCATTGACTATTAGTTTTTCTTAAAAACCTTAGTTTTGGCAGTTTTCAGTGGTGCAGTTGTGAGATGCAGAGCCATAAGCTATAAACTTACCTTCCATTCTTTTTAGTACTCTGAATATTTTGCATCCAGTCATAGGAAACAGCCAGAAACCTCTAATCGAAATCAAAGGTTACACCACAGGGGTGCAATACCTCTCATTTGTCTCAGAATGATGCAGTAGCTCCCCTTGACTGCTGCGATTAAATTCCTTCCAATTTGTTCAGTTAATGAGAAGAGCACATCTTAACCCATAGAAGATAGTCTCTCTTTATAGACCTATGACTCTTAACAGATTAGCATTATTATCCAGAAATAAGTTTGAGTAAATGAATGCGAGCAAGTGGCACTAGGCTGAGATCCCTACACATCTATTCACGAGAATATAGTCTTTGACTTTCAGCAAATGACTTTCTAAAACACAGCAGCTGCTCAAGCATGGGTGTAAATACAGTTAAACATACCAGATCCTATAAAACGAAACTACTGCCTGAAATGTAAGGACAACTAATAGAATGTGTCCTTGTCATTCAACTTAAGGTAAAATTCTTCAACAGCATGAAAGTTGTAAAACCAATAGCCCACTATTGGGTGGGTTCAATGACCATTTTCCCACTTTTCTGTACTTGTAATTCTGAAGTGATGAGTCACTTACAAGTGCTAGTATGAAGCTGGTGTGTTCCCTAGTAATAGACTGAGGAGAATGAATACATAAAATATGAGTTACAAAGTGTATTGGTGAAGTTTAGTGTGTAGGGTGGGACATAGCTGACCAGACAATTGGCCAAGCTATGGTACTACATAGACCTAGTTCAAATTCTGGCATCATCATTTGTGCAAGTAACTCAGATTTTCCTTTCAATGTCTCACATTTAAAATGAATGTTAATTAACTGCATTGTCTTCCTGACTTTTTTGTGAATTCAAATGAGATAATATATCTAAAGTAAGGAATCAGTCAAGATAGTTTTTAAATTATTATTATTATTATAATTAATTGTTATTGTTTTAGTTAATTATGTATTTCCTGCCACGTAACTGTCAAATGATGTCTCTCCCTTGTTTTCTGTCTACCTTATAGGAAATCATTGTGTTGAATATACCTGAAATTGCCATTAGGCCTATTGCATTCTCTGGGTGGTGTGTCTATAAAGGTTGAAACACTTAAGAAACTCTCTTTAGTAATCCTTTCCTACATCCCCCTGCCATATTCTGGAGCAAAAACCTCACATCTTGTTCTAGCCTTGTCTCTTCTCATGCCTGTATTGCCAAAAATGCAATACTCTCTTTTATTCCTAACTCCCTGGTCATTACATATAAGGATGGGTCTAGTCAGGGTACCAAAGGAGTGGTCACAAGCTAGAGGATACAAAGGCAGAAGATTCTAAGAGCAGGAAGAAATCCAGGCACGGTAGCAGTTGCTGAGGCAGAAACCCCTGAAGAAGTAAGAACAGCTCTAACTGAGTCTAGCAGGTGAGGAAACACTGTAAGTCAGGGTTGAAATAAAGGAAGTATTGGTTGGAGTTAAGTATTCTACACCAGAAATTTTATTAGAAGATAGTAGAGAACCTGCCATGGGCATTTGATGCAGAATTTTACTACAGACTTTGAAAAGCACTGACGAAGCAACAAAAGGCTTTGTAACACAAACACAGTGGTTACAATTAAGGAAGTAAGCTGAGTTTCATTCATCCATTTGGTCATTCAACTAACCTCTGCTGATCACCTATGGAGAGGTAACCAGGCACTGAAAAGCCACCTAGTGCTGGAATTAAAGCAGTGAACACGACAGATAGGGTTTCTGCCCTCTTCGTGGTACTTAATTCTAAACACTTTGGACAAGGGTCCCAGTTTTAATACCGGGAGTATATTGAGTAAATCTGAACCACAAAGGTGCCGGCAAGAGCCTAGTTTAAGCAAAGGGCTGCTAGGCCATTAATAATTCTGCCTTTTCCTCCATTTCTATATCCAAAGGAGTGGGAACTTTAAGTTCCTTTAGTCTGGAGCTATGACACAGGCATAAACTATCCCCAAAGTGGGGACAGTGAGGACAGCATATTTAAGTAACTTTGTGTATATTGGTCAAGGCGGGGCAGAGGCAGGGAGTGCAGTAGATCACAACCAAATTACTGTGTACTTCTCTTTCACTCCCTTCTTTATTAGATATGCTGAGTTTCAAATGCCTCTATCGAACACATACTGAAAAGTAATATGAGAAGTGTTATGAAAAGGCATACATTTTTAAGAGCATCAATTTAAAATATAATGGAGGCGATTTTCTAACAACAAATTTAATTTGTGAAAAACTAGTCGCACATTAACTCTATAATGGTGAGTTTTGAAAAGGAAAGCACCATAGTTAAAGAGAAAAATTATTGGAATAGTGCCAGCTAGTATCAGGAATTATGCTTTAAAAATTCATGAGAAAGAGGCAATTACCAGTGTCCAAATAAGAAGAGGTAGGAATAGAAAATTCAGATTTCAGTGTATTGTGCATGTAATAAATAAGTTATAAAATTGCCATTCACTGACTAAAATTGATTTTTGAGATCAAACTTCAAGGATGTATATGCAATGTAAGAGCAACTTTCGAAGCAGAATTACCTTCTCTGATTTCTTCAGATTCCCCTTGGTTCTTTAATCTGTAAGAAGGGACAGAATGAATAGGTTCTCATTTCAAAAGACTTGATTAATTGACATGCTAACATTAGGACTACACTGTCCTATTTCCATTCATTCTTTACATGTTTATTAAAAGTGTTATGGGGGATTATGTTAACTGTTAATACATAATGTAGAAAACCTTACAGGTAAACAAAACACTTTAGGGCTTACACTAGAGGCAGGAAGATTTGAATATTAAGAAATACTGGGTTTTTGTTCTTTGAATTTAGCTGAGTGTTTCCTACTCTTTGGTGTGCAGGAGATAACTGCAGAATTTCAAACTCAACTATGCATATAATATGGATAGTGTAAGCGTTTGCCAGCTTAATTTCAACCACATTTTCTTTTTAGTATTCACATTGACTTTGAATAATAACTACAGACTGAGGTTGCATTCAATTGTCTATGGTGAGAATAATTTTTTAAAAAGCTCATTTGATTCTAACAGTATTGAGTCCCATCTACAGAGAGGAGGCATATATAAACATGGCTGTCTGAACGCTTAAATATCTCTATGCATGAATATCTCTCTATCTACCTAATCAAATCACTAATATATTTATGTTATGAAGCGATATAAAACAATAATGAAATATAATATGTGGTGTTTGGAGAAATATGAGAAATCCTTCTTATCCCGAGAACGCAGACCCGAAACTTATTATTCTCTGTTTCTGCTGTGATATTGACAAGTGTGGGGGTTTGGACTGGGTCTCAGTCAGGCTCAAATTCACAGACAGAAACCACTCCAGTTATTTTGACAGAAAATAATTTCACATGAAGAATTGTGATCTAGATATTGAAAATTGAAAAAAAGGAAGAAGAGAAGAGAGGCAGCAACGGCTGAAGTAGCTGTCACTCTTAGAGCTGGGAAAACAAAAAGAAAAAAATGAATTAGTAATATTGAGAAGCCTAGGGGGAGGGACCTTCCGGAGCTGGAGCTCAGACCTCAGGGTACAGGGGCCACTACTTGGCTGGTGCTGGTAGCTCTGATAGAGCAGGAGGGCCTCAATGCGACTGAGTCCTAGACCTCTGCCCGCCAACTGCTGCTGGTATTTCTGAGGCAAGGGTGCGATGAAGCTTTTCCTGTAAGTGTTGAAAAACAAAATTCAAACTGGATTCAATATCTATTACTGAAAAGAAGTGCTGCTATAGACATGAAGAAGCAAGTCCGGGATACTGCTAATAGGGACAGTAAATCCACAGGAAGCAAGAGGGAATGTGTAAATCCTTTCTCCTTCCTCCAGGCTTGCAGTCTTCCCCCAGTGCTCCCTACTGCCAGATCCTACCAGGAAATCAGTCAGCAAAGAGAGGTATTGTGCGCAGAGCCTGCGTCTCAGCATTGCAAGCAGAGTTAGAAGGGCAAGTCGGTGTGAATCTGAGGGGAGACAAAATCTAAATAACTAGCTCAAATGCTAATATTTCTCTGATGAGAAATCTGGAAAAGGAAGTAATTATGAAACATTTTCACTGTATTTCAAAGATTAAAAATGAGTAAGAACAATATCTAAGGTAAGGTGATAGGAAAACATTTTATATTTCTATTAAATTTTCCTTATCATATCTTCACCTTTGAAAAATTACTTTGTCCTCTTAAAAAAAGTATTTTTTCAAAGATATGAATTATGAACTAACAAGTAATAATTGCATTACTGCAATATTATTACTGCAATAATTGTAGAACTGACATTATACCATATTTTATTTGGTATTACCATATTTATTTGGAGCGTATTCAAGATTTTTCCCTGATAATGAGAAAGGAAACTTAATCATTACTTTTCTAAGAATAATAGGATAAATATTGAACATCAGATTGTGTTAAAGATAATATTGTCACATTACGTGTATAGCCTATTCACAAATGGACTCAGAATGAGTAATCGTGTTCTCTCTACATAAAGAAACCAGTTCAGAATGCTTTAAGAACTTTTTTGTACGTTAGATTTAATATATTCTAGAGCCAGAGTTAAGCATGTTAGCTAAAATTCCTTTGCTTCAATTGTATTATTTAGAACTAGCTTCAAAGAAGAAAAAAAAAACTAGTAAATTCTTACAATGTCTAATAGGCTATTTTAGCTCATGTAGTTCAAAGAGGTAGACTGATGCTGATATCTACCATTTTTAGTTGTACTTATTCTATTATGCTTTACCAATGGCCATCCTGCTTTATGCCAGTTTGTATTCATAAGTAATTCACCCTAACACCTTAAATTAAAAAAAAGTGTGCAGAATTATCAGATTTCAGGGTTGAAAAGAATCATAGTCTATCGAGTCAATGGATTTTGACTGGAATTGTACCTTAATCTAGCATTGAGTTACGGCATGATGTAAGGATCTACATTGAGTTACGGCATGATGTAAGGATAGGAAAAGGATATTTACAAAGTAGTTACCAGACTAAGTAATATGTACTACCACACGGGGTATGCGTGGTGTGCTATGGAGGCAGAAGGAAGAAGAGATCACCTTTGCTTGGATGAGGATGGAATGGGATGAGATTTAAATTGATATTAACCTTAGCTAGCCTTGAGAATGAAAGGGATTTTCATGCCAACAAGGGTAAAACAGGCCATTCAAGGCTATCTTTTCTAAATGTTTATCAAACACCTTCTATATGCAGAAATCTGTTAGATGCTAAGAATGCTAAGCTGCAAAAGACAGTGTATTTGCCCTGTCAGATCTTCCAGCCTATGGCTGATAAGGAACATACTGGGAGTGTGAATTCATGAAGCAATCATATTCAGGAACCAGTGCATAGTTTTGAAGGACTGTAGAAGAGATTTCAGGGGATTGGCAGTTGACAAGCCTTTGGAAAGGAAGCACGAAAAATGAACAAGGGATATAATGTGAGTGGAAGATCTGGTGCTCTATCGAGTACATTTTTTTTTTAATAGAAAGATATTTTTAGGTTTGTGTATTGCATTTTAGAAAGATACATTTGATAGCAATATGTGGAATAGAATGTGTATGAGGAGATCACCTATGAGGCTAAATGTCTTTTCACCTGGGGGAAGAGGAATGCTTAAACAAAGGCAATGATTGATGGAATACACTTAATAATATCTTTGCATTCTTTCTGACTTTCAGTAGATTGGATACGAAGCCTTTCCAAGTTCAACAGAAAACTGACGTGACTAGTTGGTAGAAGGGAAGGCTAAAGGTTTTGGTTTCCAGCTAAACATTATTTTTAAGTTAATTTTATTAAATCATAACTGTATCCATTTACAAAGTTTATGAAACCAATATAGATACACTTACATATTCATATAAGTGATAAAACTAAACATCATTTTTATTGTACCCATATCTCTTGTCCAGCCTGTTGAACTGGAAAAGATTACCATTGTCAGGAATTAATCTTCCAAAAATAAAGCAAAATAAAAATGTTGGACTTTTTCCAATTATAATTTTTGCCTAAATGTAAAACACGTTTCAAGTTAGAGTAAATTAAAATATATTAGAGGTTTCTCAAAGTAACTGCTATTCATTTATCCATAAATATTTGTTGAATGAACCCCTAGAGTGATATAATGGACACTGGAGACACAAAAGGGGGAACATGTGGGGACCGTGGCATGTAAAATTACCTGTTGGGTACAAAGTGCACTCTTCAGGTGATGGGGACACTAAAACCCAGACTTCACCTCTATATAATATATACATGTCACGGAATTCAATTTGTACCCCCTATATCTATTAAAATTAAATAAAGGGAAAAAGGGAAAAATAAAGGTGAATATTAATGGTGATATTTATATAGGAATTAAATAAAATGGATAGCAAAGACAGTGAGAATAATTTGTAGGTTAGGTGAGGTGGCACAGCAGAGCTTGTCCACCCTTTTTGTGAAGCTCTAAGTCAAACTGGTGAATAAGGGGTGATTAGCCTTGATCAGGGTCATATGTCTATAACTAAATGAGGAACCTCCCTCCCCAGTGCTCATTGCTTTTTATGACCACAGATCTCCCACAGGGCCAATATGAGTCAGCCACAGTCACTGGCATTAATGAATACCATCTCTACCTGAATGCCCTTCTTCTTTTCACATTTTTATCAAAAGGAACACAGTAGACTTTTGATTATCCCTCTGTCTACAAGAGGTATAGGGAAAATAATTCTAAGCCATGTGAGAATTAATAGCCATGATAGAAGTAGATAACATGATATTATTAATGATAAATTCTGGAGTTTATATTAATAGAAATTACAGATTTATTCTGCCCCAGCTCACCATTTTAATTTCATTATTAGGGTGAAAAATAGCCTTTGATATGAAATTATTTGAAAATCAATGGCATTCTATCACCTAATCAAATCATTGGTGTGATATCTCAAACTTTTTTTTTTTTTTACCAAATCCAAATTTATATCTCAAACTTTATTAGAGATTTTCTAAAGTAATGGATAGAGATATTCAAGCTTGATCTGTGATGCAGCTACAGAAAACCATATTAATATCTGTAATTATATTTTAGTAATGTATTGTCTGAATGGATTATAGAGCTATAGTTGTGGACTCTAACATTTTGTTGAAGTTAAAAATTCACTTAATCAGTTTAACATTGCATTATTAAAAACATAGCATAATAAATCTAATACTAAATGATATTACTAAAATGATTTATTTCTTGATCATTTTTAGTGTATTACTAGTAGATGTGCTATTAAGTTCAAATGTCTAATTAAATTGAACTCAAGCTTACTTTAATTATCTCACGTTAATTGTCTTATTTAAATTATAGGGAGGTAATGACAGTTTTGTTTAACACCCGTCATATAAAATAAACTCTACATTTATTACTTGGAAAATGCCATTTTAGAAGCTTTTGTAATATCTGATCTAATGTTCTTTCTACAGCAAAATGGCCCCTATTTCTGAATATTGTGTATGAAAGCAAGGCCAGGGAAGGAAGTTGGTCGGTTAAAGAGTAACTTAAAATCCTGAACAATAGGAAGAACATTATTGATTATTCAGTGGTTGTCAAAGGTGTGGGGAGGCAGATGATATTATTTTCCTGGCAGCATTTGGAAATATATGTAGGCATCTTTTTGGTAGTCAAAATAATTGGTGGTGGGGAATTGCTATGCACACCCAGGGAGGAGAGTAAGGTACAGTAACTATCTTGCAATGTAAAACACAATACTGCTCAAAATGTCTCATTTAAAATATTAACAGGGGCCCATGGGGAATCGCCAAGTCTACTTAGGCAACAGGAGTGCTATAACTTAGAATGCAGGTCTTCTCTGTCCCCAGGAGATATTTCACCATTATACTCAGTTAATACACAGATGGTGGTGACCAAAACCAAGAAGAGTAAATTACTGCAGAGAATTGGATTCAAGAAGAGGGAGGAGCAGAGACCAGTGCAGCTGGGAGCTAAACAGTGAAAAGTGGATGACGGGTCCCTAATAAGGAAGGATCCAAGAATGAGGGAGGGGTGGGGAAAGGAAGAGCAGAGAGAGGGAAGGGGTGAGGGGGGTGGGGTCTTGGTGTGTGCCACACCTTTGGGGGGCAAAACATGATTGTAAGAGGGACTTTAACTAACAAATGCGGGCGGTACCTGTGGCTCAGTGGGTAGGGTGCCGGCCCCATATACCGAAGGTGGCAGGTTCAAACCTGACCCCGGCCAAATTGCAACAACAACAACAACAACAAAAATAGCCAGGCATTGTGACAGGTGCCTGTAGTCCCAGCTCCTCGAGAGGCTGAGGCAAGAGAATCGCCTAAGCCCAGGAGTTGGAGGTTGCTGTGAGCTGTGTGCCACCACTGCACTCTACTGAGGGCAACAAAGTGAGACTCTGTCTCTATAAAAATAAATAAATAAATACATAAATAAAAAAGAAGAGGAAGTCTCATTCAAGTTCTGGGTGAGTATCTGAATTTGATATTTGGCTCGGCGCCTGTGGCTCAGCGGGCTAAAGCGCCAGCCACATACACCTGAGCTGGCGGGTTCGAATCCAGCCCGGGCCAGCCAAACAACGACGGTTGCAACCAAAAAATGGCCGGACATTGTGGCGGGCACCTGTAGTCCCAGCTACTTGGGAGGCGGAGGCAGGAGACTCGCTTGAGCCCAGGAATTGGAGGTTGCTGTGAGCTGTGATGTCACAGCACTCTACCCAGGGTGAAAGCTTGAGGCTCTGTCTCAAAAAAAAAAAAAAAACTAACAAATGCAATCAGTGTAACCTGGTTTCTTGTACCCTCAATGAATCCCCAACAATTAAAAAAAAAAAAAAAGAAGAAGAAGAAGAAGAAAAGAAAAAAGAGGGATATCAGGTGACAACAAAAAAAGCAGTCTTTCACCTTCCTGGAACCCAGTTAAGAAGTGAGAAAATAGACTTTCCTTTGTTGTCTTCTGGGCCTGAGTTTCCACTCCCGGAAAACATACTTCAGAAAAGTTTCCTTCTTGGAGAGAATTATGAGGCATATTGCCTAGAGCTAAAGCCCTCATTCAAATATGACCCAGATTGCTCAAGCTCAGGAGTTCCAGACCAGACTGAGCAAAAGCAAAACCCTGTCTCTACCAAAAATAGAAAAACTAGCTAGGCGTCATGGTAGGTACCTGTAGTCCCAGCTACTTGGAAGGCTGAGGCAAGAAGATCACTAGAGCCTGAGAGTTTGAGGTTGCTGTGAGCTATGATGATGTTGCGGCACCCTTCCCAGGGCAACAGGGAGAGACTCTGTCTCTAATAATAATAATAATAATAAATAACAAAATAAAATAATTGTCTGAAAATAGAGATATTTGAGAAGCTGAAATTAGACTGCTCCATGAAACCATGAAAAAGGCGACGTATTCCACAAAGTTGCATCTGTACTGATAAATTTCCTTTACAAAACAGTTTCTTTTTTTTTTATTCTTGAGACAGAGTCTTAAGCTGACAATAGGCCCCCGGCTACTTTTTGGTTGTAGTTGTCTTTGTTGTTTGGCAGGCCTGGGCTGGATTTGAACCCACCAGCTCTGGCGTATGTGGCTGGTGCCTTAGCCACTTGAGCTCCAGGCGCCGAGCCTATTCTTTTATTTTTAGTAGAGACGAGTCTTATCTTGCTTAAGTTGGTTTTGAAATCCTGAGCTCAGAGCAATCCTCCTGCCTTAGCCTTCCAGAGTGCTAAGAATCCAGGCATGCTGGGCAGTGCCTGTGGCTCAGTGAGTAGGGCACCAGTCCCATATGCCGAAGGTGGCGGGTTCAAACCCAGCCTCGGCTGAATTGAAAGACAGTAAAATAGCTGGGTGTTGTGGCAGGCGCCTGTAGTCCCAGCTACTTGGGAGGCTGAGGCAAAAGAATCGCCTAAGCCCAGGAGTTGGAGGTTGCTGTGAGCAGTGTGATGCCACAGCACTCTAACGAGGACGATAAAGTGAGACTCTGTCTCTACAAAAAAAAAAAAAAAAAAATCCAGGCATGAGCCACAGCTTTCAGCCCCTTAGGGAATTTTTTTTTTTTTTTAATTTTTTTGAGACAGAGTCTCACTTTGTCGCCCTCAGTAGAGTGCTGTGGTGTAACAGCTCAAAGCAACCTCCAACTCTTGGGCTTAGGTGATTCTTTTGCCTCAGCCTCCCAAGTAGCTGGGACTGCAGGCACCTGCCACAACGCCCGGTTATTTTTTAGTTGCAGTTTGGCTGGGGCCAGGTTCGAACCCGCCACCCCTCGGGATGTGGGGCTGGAGTTCTACTCACTGAGCCACAGGCGCCACCCTCCTTAGAGAACTTTTTTTTTTCTTTTTTTGAGACAGAGCCTCAAGCTGTCACCCTGGATAGAGTACTGTGGCATCACAGCTCACAGCAACCTCCAATTCCTGGGCTCAAGCCAGTCTCCTGCCTCTGCCTCTTAAGTAGCTGGGACCACAGGCACTCACCACAACGCCCGGATATTTTTTTGTTGCAGCTTGGCCGGGGCGGGGTTTGAACCCGCCATCCTCGGTACATGGAGCTTTACTCACTGAACCACAGGCGCCACCCCAAGGTTTGCCTCTGTAAAAGGGGTCATTCTGACCCCGTGCTTGCTTTTTGCTTCTTTTGTCAACTTTCAGCCCACCTGTTTGTCCCTTTGCCAACTTTCACACTATGAAAACCCCAACTTTAGACTCCTCAATGCTGTCTCATTTAACCTGCCTTAGACTTTGCTGAGACTGCCCATCATGCCTGGATTCTTAGCACTCCAGAAGGCTAAGGCAGGAGGATTGCTCTGAGCTCAGGATTTCAAAACCAACTTAAGCAAGATAAGACTCTGTCTCTACTAAAAATAAAAGACTCCTGGGTGGTGCCCGTGGCTTAAGGAGTAGGGTGCCGGCCCCATATACTGGGGGTGGCAGGTTCAAGCCTGGCCCCGGCCAAAACTGCCAAAAAAAAGAGACTCCTTTTGAACTTCTAATTTGAGTCAGTGATCTTTATCTTGCCCCATAACAGAACAGGGAGACCCCTTCATGAAATTTGGTAACTTACGATTTCAAAGTCTATTTTTTTCCTTCCATTTCATATCCAGAGTTCTCATCTCTCCTATCTGGTCATTGAGAAGAGAAGCCTTAGGTTGTAGTCACATAAAACAAAGGCCTGTGAATTTTATTTTATTTCCTTGGGTAGAGTGCTAGGACTTCACAGCTCACAGCAACCTCCAACTCCTGTGTTTAGGCGATTCTCTTGCCTCAGCCTCCTGAGTAGCTGGACTAAAAGGCATCCACCACAACACCTGGCTATTTTTTGTTGTAGTTTGGCCGGGGCTGGGTTTGAACCTGCCACCCCCAGTATATGAGACTGGTGTCCTACCCACTTAGCCACAGGCACTTCCTGGGCCTGTGAATTTTATCTGATGTGTCTCCAGCCTTCAGCTAGCACTATGTATTTTCTCTTTCTGCATTGCCATTCTTTTTTTTTGAGACAGAGCCTCAAGCTGTCACTCTGGATAGAGTGCTGTGGCATCACACCTCACAGCAACCTCCAATTCCTGGGCTCAAGCAAGTCTCTTGCCTCTGCCTCCCAAGTAGCTGGGACTACAGGCGCCCACCACAACCCCCGGCCATTCTTTGGTTGCAGTCGTCATTGTTGTTTGGTGGGCCGGGGCTGGATTCGAAACCGCCAGCTCAGGTGTACGTGGCTGGCACCTTAGCCCGTTGAGCCACAGGCGCTGAGCCTGCATTGCCATTCTTTAATTAACAAAGTTTTAATTCTGAGTGTGTGATTTCCCATACCCACAACAATTCTGTAGAATCTTAGCAGCAGTATCCAGAGAACAAAATGGGCCCTAAGGACATGTGTGTTCGCAATGGT